>LPNX010386726.1:246214-263299 GCA_001517045.1 Pseudotsuga menziesii
AGGAGTGCAATGAATGACTGAGTTTAACTGAAATTAGCTCAAACACATGTAACTGCATGCCAACCAATAAGTGGTAGTGCATCATTAACTCCAATGAACCCCGATGAGGTTAACTAAAGTCAAACTGGTCATCAAAGGGGGTTGGAGGCACACATGTTGACTCCAGTTCATTAAATATTAATAAAATAATCAATATAATGAATGGAGGAGCCTTCACCACTCAAATTAACTGATTGTAACCATCAGTTATCAATTAGGTGCATTTATGACACTCAAATCACTCCCGGATTTCTCCAGTTAGCCTCCTGAAATGAAGGAGAAGGCTTAGTTGGCCTCCTTGACTGAAGGTAGGTGTGGGTGTGCTCATTCTCGTGTCATACAATGCTCCTCTGATGCCAATTAAGTCAATAAAACTTAGGATAGTGGTTTAACAAGGCCAAATTGATCAAATTAAGTGTGCATGGTGGGTAAATGTCTCCAACACCCCCCGTTAAGCTATACTCAGGAGAAGTAGAAACATAAAGTGCATGAAATGCTAGGGCCCTGGAAACTAAGGCCATATATCACCCTGTACAATAATGAAACTCAAATAATGCTCAAAAATAAATCTAAATGAGGAAAAGAGGGAAAAACCAGTGGGAACCCACCCCCCTCCTCAAGCTGAACACTAAAAGTAGTATGATCACCCTAATGAACTCACCCCCAATAGTGAACGGAGGTAATTGAACTTCTTTTCTAAAAATATCTTGGTGAATATGTCTGCAATCTGCTCATTAGTCGGATAGTATTGCAGAATGATGGTCCTTTCATGCACTAATTCCCTGATATAGTGCATGTGTATTCCTCTACCTGGTAACTGTATCTATGGATATCTTAATAAAACTTTGATTGTCACAAAAGAGGACAGTGGACAAAGTACTACCAAGATCAAACTCTGAAAGAATGCCTTGCAACCAAACACCTTGGATGCAAGCATTCACCGCTCCTCGGTATTCGGCCTCTGCTGAAGACAATGCTATGGTGGCCTACTTTTTGCTAGACCAGAAAATGGAGCCACCACAAAACATGAAGACATATCCAGAATTAGAATTCCTATCAATAGAATCACCTGCCCAATCCGAATCTGTGTAACCAACCAGCTCTAGCTCGAAGTCTGCAGCATAGTGAATGTTGTAGGTCCCGGTTCCCTGAATATACTGAAGGATCCTCTTGGCTTCCTTCCAATGAATATCATGAGGCTACTGCATTTATATTGACAAAGCATTCATGACATAGCAGATATCAAGCCAAGAATGAGTCAAGTAGAGCAATCTACCTATCAGTTGTCGATAAATAGTGCACTCCATGGGAGGTGTGCTTTTTCCTTCTTCAAGGCTTATCCATGAAAGGAAAGGGAATGGAGCAGCCTTACATTCAGCCACATTAAACTTTACTAACGGGTCTGATATGTATTTAGACTAAGCGACCATTATCCCATCAAAATTTTTCTAAATTTTGAGCCCCAGAAATTGCTTCAACAGCCCCAAATCGCTCATTTCAAATGCATTGTGGAGAGTAGTTTTGATGACTAAAATAGAAGTAACTGTGCTACCTGTAATCAGTAAGTCATAAAAATATAAAACAATAATAATCAAATGACCATCATATTTCTGTATATACACATTTGGATCTGATTTACACCTTTGGAAGTTTTGTGAGAGAAGGAAGGCATCCATCTTGGAATACCACTCTCTTGGGGCCTTTTTTAACCTGTATAGTGACTTTTTTAGCTTGCAAACCAAATATGGATCAGAAATGTAGCCCTCAAGTTGATTCATGTATATCTCCTCATGAATATCTACATGTATAAAGGCAAACTTAACATCCATATGATGCACTTCCCAGTTCTTAGATGTAGAAATTGCCAAAACTAGGCAGATGGAGTCCATTTTTGCAACCGATGCAAAAGTCTCATGGTAGTCCACACCTTGGACCTAGGAGAAACCATTTGCTACAAACCTTGCCTTATATTTTTAGGTGCTTACATCAACATTAAACTTATTCTGAAACACCCACTTGTATTGAAACAATTTCCTCCTTGGAGGAAGAGAAACTAGCTCCCAAGTGGTGTTTTTCTGAAGAGAATTCATCTCTTCATCCTTGGAAAATTTTCATCTTAGATCCTTCCAAGAATGGTAGTAAGAATTATGGTCTGAACTTAACATCAAATAATAATATTCAGACAGCAAATAATCAGGACAATAGAGTGCAATACTTTCTCTTTGGAAATCGGATCGGGTTCTCCTTGGATCATCCGGATTTCCATTGTTATCTCCTGCGGAGGATAGTGTCTGTCGGGCCCAAGTTGGGAGAAGATTTTGTACTTTAGGTTATAATTCAACATCTGATTTTTGCTGTACATTGATATAAAAAATCAGAGGATCCAAGGTCATCACCCCCAATTACATCATCCAAATATTCAATAGAATAGGAAGAAAATTCAACAGTTTTCTCCTTCACTGGTTCTACCTCCCGAAGAGAATCATCGAACTTGACAATCCTTTCAATTATGATATATATTTTTTTATATTCAGCAGCTTGAAAATTTTTGATTCATTAGGATATCCAATAAACAAACATTCTATGCTTTGCGGTTGCAAAGCCCTCCTTTTATCAAGTGGAATTCGGGCCCATGCAGTGGATCTAAACACCCCTAGATTCGACACATTCGGCTTGTGTCTGAAGTATGCTTCGAAAGGGGTATTCCCTTTCATGGATGAGTTTGGTAATATATTCTAAATATATTCTATAGCATGCATGGCTTCATCCCACAAATTTTCAGCTAACTTCTTTTATTCCAACATACAGGTGGTCATCTCCTTGAGAGATCGATTCTTCCTCTTCGCTACACCGTTCTGCTGGGGAGTGTAGGGGACTAAATGCTAGATCTATATACCACTTTGGGAACATATATGTAGTAACTCATTACTGACATACTCCCCACCATTATCAGATCTCAATATCTTGATCTTTTTCCCATATGCATTCTCAATCAAGGCCTTCAATTCAATGAATTTTTCCAAGACTTCCGACTTCTTTTTGATAAAAACAACCCATGTGTATCTGGAAAAGTCATCAATGAAAGTCAGAACGTACCTTGATACATTAATGGATGTGATAGGCATGGGACCACTGATATCATAATATATCAGTCCCAAGATGCATGATTCTTGGCTTGCCTTGCCTGATCGAACTTATGCTCAAGGTGCTTTCCAACAACACAACCCTTGCAAATTCCAGTGGTAGCTTTGATGACCGAGAGGCCTTCAGCCATAGAATTCTTCTGTAATTACTGCATTTATTTGAAGTTCAAATGGCTGAACCTCTCATGCCATAGTCTATTAACTTCATTTCCATGAGTGAGCAATGTGGTGGGCTTTGCATCCACCACACAATGGGACAACTCGTAGGATTTTGCATGATGGTTTACAAGGCCTTTTGCTACAAGTTTTCTGGATGCAAGTTCTATGATCTATACATCATCCAAGCTAAAGGATACTCTCTTGGGCACTCTTGTATGTGTCATTTGATAAACACTTAGGATGTTTGATGCAAGAAATGGTACACACAAAACATTGGAAAAATAACCATGCTCAAGATCTACAGTACCTTGTCCTTTGGATATGATTGTGGAGTCATATCCCATGTGGATGGTAATGGATTTTTTGGTCTCAAAAGATGAGAAGGAGTCTCTTTCAGACATCATGTGGTTCGAAGCTCTAGAATCTATCAAGAGTGCTTTGGACTTCGAAGTGCTTTCCATGAGGGCATGGCCTCTTTCATGCTATGGTTCCCGATCTTGTTGATCTCTCCTCCGAAATATTTCCGGAAGATTGATGTGATTTTTCTCAATAAGGAAAGTAGCTTCATCAAGTTACTTTTTCATGCAGGCATGTTCAGGGTGGAATCCCTTCCTGTAGTATGAACACTTGACTTTTTGCTTCCCATGATTCCCTAAATGCTTTTGTTCTTCTTCGAGCGGGAAAGCTCTTCATGCTACTGATTTTCAACTTTAGGCTTAGGAGCTTCGAATTTGGTTTTTGGGTTCTTCTGATACTTTTTTTTACCCTTAAGATCTTTGGGCCCTGAGACATAGAGGGCTTTATCACAGGAGGATATGATGATCCCCATCTGGACAAGCTTATCATGTTCACTTGTTAGGGACTCAATGAAGGCATTGAGTGAAGGCATCTTCCATCGAGGGGTTATGAGCTTCCCCACATAGAATGTAGAGATAAAAACTGAATAATCAACTCCAAGTTTGGAGAGTATGGCAAGGATGAGCTGATCATCCTCCTTCTCAAACTTACATTGCTTCAACAGTAAGACAATGTGCTTGAACTTTGTGAAAAAATCATTTATGGTCTCAAAATTGGAAGGCTGGAGAGACATCAACTCGTTTTCAAGCTGGTATACTATCAAATCATTATGTTTTCCATACAGGGTTTCCAATTTTTCCCAAATTTATTTTGGATTCTTCAATCCCGAGAGATGGAAAAGAAGATCCCGAGAAATAGAGAGGCACAAGAATCCAAATGCTTCATCTTTCTTGTTCAAGAATCTAGCTTCGTCTGTCATAGAATTAGGCTCTTATTCAGTGTCCATAGTGACCCTATATAGTCCTCTAGCATGTAGCTAGATCTCCATGTCTCATTTCCATGAATGGAAATTGAACGGAGTCAAGAGTTCTACTGAAGATGCCATTTCAAACTGCTAGAGCGAATGCTTTCACCCGTTAAAACCTGCAAATCACAACAAAAGGGGCACCATAAGGTCGAATAACCTGCACATTTTAGGATTTCATCACACCCAACATAGTTGATCAAGAAAGATTGATCAACAATTCCTTTACTTGGGGTATTAAGTGGTAAGCCTTGGCTTTTGGTGCAGTGCTAGAATTTTGGACTTTTGCTCAATTTTTCATGCAAGATCTGTCAAAAACCATGTTTTTGAGATATCTAAGCTTCATCTTGTTGCCTCCTTACACACACCTGGGTCACGTGGTAGAAATATTCAAGCCACTCGATGTGTCCTTGGGGGAAAGTCTTGAGTCAAGGCTGTCACCTTGTTCTTGACTCCTCCGTTTAGGCTCAACTCCTAACGAAGCCAAGGGGGGTAGACCCTATTAAGTTACTAAGGATAATTTACTTAGTAAGGTGATGTTGAACTGAATGAGTTACTTAGGATTTTGAAATTTAACCATAAACAGCCATAGATGACAAGATACAAAATGAGCGCATGAAAGCACAATGATGAGACACAATATAAATATATAGCAATAAAATAACCAGTGCCTTAAAATGGAGTAAAAAAGAAATCAATATACTTGCATGTGCTTGGAGTGAATGTTTTGCAATTTCCTCTTGGTACATTTTAAGTTAATGTGAATATATGAGTTGATTAAAATTAGGCATAGGGGTGGACTCCAGATATACCCGAAAGTACTTGGAGTATGTCCAAAACTAGACCTTCACAGCTACCCGAAAAGAATATGTGGGCTGAATGGAGTCTCTGGGGCTATTGTTCATAACAAACCCATTAGGGTGTGACAGAGATTGGCGCCCTGAGGTCACTTTTCAGAAGTTCCCACTTCCTTTGGGTATTTTGCCACTGTAATGGTTTGATCTAGGTGTTGGATTTTCACCTGATGGTTTGTCAATTTGGGAGAGTGAATCCTAATTATACTAGTCACTCAAATTATTTTGATACAACTTGATTGATCGAACGAACTGCATCCAAGTGCAGAGCATACACACCGGAGTCTTGTCAATTTTAGTAAATTTTGAGATGGATGTTCTTGTTAAAAAGAAAACCCTCCAGGAACCTCTTTCTATCTAAGTGGACCTCAATCGGAGAATCAAGGAGGGGTTGATTTTATTATGGTTACTGAAACAAATGATGATAGAAAATGAAACATAAAAATATAATCAAACCACAATTTTCTATTTAGACTACCACGAACCTTTCTTCACCTTTTGGCTCAAAAGGAGGCTCGTGGGGTAAGTATTAAAGTTACTTTGAAACCAATAGAAATGGAATATGGAATTGATTTTAAATCAAATTATACTACCCTTCAGATTAATACTACGCTATATTGAAAAAAGATGAACGAAAAGAAAAAAATGACACGGACGCAAATCCCCGCAGGGGGGATGGGGAATGGGCTCGAAAGAGCCTATTCAAAAATTATTTTTATTACCAGTGGTTAAAATATCATAAAAATAATATGGTTCCTCTTTATTCTTATACATAATGAAACCAAGAGCTTACAAAGTGCAAAAATTAAAGATTTCAGTCAAAAGGGAGACCCCTGGGGGTATTTGAACGCTATTGAGGCCACCTTCGAACATCGGCTTCCTTTATTTTCTGTTACACCTACCAAAAACCAGCACACATATTAGATTGAAATATTCCCAAAATCACTTTGAAAGTACCTTTGGGTCAGCTTACTTTTAACCAAAAAAAACTAAGTTAAAACTAGTTAAAAAAAGGGTTAAAAAGGGAACCAAGGAAAGAAAGATTTCCTTGGGATCTTGTATTGCCTTTTAGGCAGCCAATATGATGTGCACTGATTGCTAGATTTATATTTTTATAACAGAAAACATAAATCTAATGCACGTGTGCTACAAATTCTCTTTATAATTTCATGCAAAAAGGACGATTTCCCTGAAGCTAGATCTAGAATGCTTATGAAACCTTTTAAGAACAAGATCTAGATTATGGGATTTGAGAAGATATATCTATGTTAAATTTACTTTAATATAATATATCTAAACAATATCAAAGCTATGAAAAAGGTAACAGCGTAAAAGAATTGATTTTGAAGGAGGAAGAGGAGGAGAGAAATGCTAGTAGCCTTGGAGATCCGTCGTGGAGATTTCAAGTGGAATGTCGAGGGACTATGCCTTTGCAAAATTTTGGAGAGAGTGAAGAAGCAAACTAGATCAGCATCCTCTCCAATATAGGAACCTATAGATTAGCTGAAATAAAAAAAAACTTGTCGAAATACTTGTGAGATATGATTAGTACATACACAGAGATTCAGAATAACATGCATATAAGCTTATATAACATTTTGAATCTAGATCTATAAACATGCATTAAAGGAAAGAGATGGCGAATAAAATTATTGAAAAGCACCTTTCCTATCAAGATTATAATGAGCTTATTATCAATCTTAGCAATGAATCCACAAGCAATCAGCAAATTATGAACACAGATACAGATTACCTCAGTGAAAAAATGGCAATGACCATCCACACATACAATGGCACAACACCGTCTTGCCTCCAAAGCTTCTCTTTATTTCAAATAAACAATAAAAATAGTGCAATAGTAGCAGCACCTCAATCCCAGTTCTAACTAGCTTGGAAAAGGATGTTGTGCTTGGATATATAAAAAATTAGGAGATCCAGTCCATAGGGGGTGCAAATCCCAAGGAGACAGATCAAATCAGCTGATGGAGAGTCAATCAATGCAGATATGAAGCTGAATTGAGCCTACTTGTCAACCGAGGGCTTGATTGAGATGACACATCAGCCCATAAACTGACACATCAGTCCACAGAGCATCTAGGAGAGTCCACACGTGTGGAGGAGAGAGAGAGGGAACAATTCCCCATAAAGACTACTGAAGATCAACTTTGGATCTGATTTGATCACCTCCTTCAGTCAAGGATTTGTCGGATCCAGTCAATCTGCTTTAGATCTGACTGATTTCAATCAAATTAGCTGAGAATTCATTGATCTATGATTTTGGATTTGCTCCATTATTCATCAATTTATTAATTAAAATAATCAATAATTGATTTTTGGGGATTTCTGACCTGAGTGATGGAAAATAACTCAAAACTAGGAAATAGTGGGTCCATGGGTTTACATGGTGCTCTTATCTTGAAAATGAGCACCTACATGACTGAAACTGATTATTTGGCCCACTTTTATTAAAAAATCAAATTTTCCAATTAAACTATTAAAAAATAGCCTAAGTTTTGGAAAAATTAAATTTTAATAAAAAACACTAAAAAATCTAAAAAATTGAAAAATTGAAAAAACCTAGGGGGACTTAGACATGTTCATATGACTCGAACATGATGTCTATCATGTTTATACATTGACACATAGACTCTAATAACCTCAATAGGCCTAAATGCGAAGCCGACCACCCCAACTTTGGAGGTATGGAGTGAAAAACTCATAAATTATCAGTCGTTTATTCAACAACCAATAATGACCAAGGGAGAGAAAACCCTGGGCTGATCAGATTGACAAATAAAGTCTAAGAGACCGATTCTTTTATAGACACTAGCATGCTAGAACATTTATTACAATTCCCCCATGGGGTATGAACATGTAATATAGTACAACAAGCACTTCCAAGAAGTACTTCCAAAGGTCTTCTGAAGTTCGAACAAGTTATCCTTGTCCGGTTCACCAGGCTCACTTGATAAAAACCACTAAGTACAACTTAGGTGGTAACACGTCCCACCGTGAGCTCTGATACCATATTGATTTGTCATAGTGGTCTAGGAACTGAAAACACAGTCTCACAAAGAATACAGACAAATATGCATAAAATTGGCAAAATGGTGCTGTAATGGAAGTAGCAGCTATATATAATCAATGAATAATGAATAATACAATACAATGATCATGCAAGATGCATGAATGCTAAGACAATTCGAATTCCCAAGGAGGTCATTCGAGTGAATGAATGGGTGTAGCTTAACCGACTATAATCCACTATAAACACACTAGTTAACCAACTGATCAAGTGTCGATTGACTCAACTGAGTCCTAACTGAAGTTGGAGTGCAATGAATTACTAAGTCTAACTGAAAGTATCTTAGACAGATGTCACTACATGTGAACCAATAAGTGGTAGTGCATCATTAACTCCAATGAACCCCGATGAGGTTAACTGAAGTCAAACTGGTCATCAGAGGTGGTTGGAGGTGCCCCTGTTGACTCCAGTTCATTAAATATTAAAAAATTAATCAATATAATCAATGGAGGTGCCTTCACCACTCAGCTTAACTGATTGTAACAATTAGTTAGAAATTATGTGCATTTATGACACTCAGATCACTCCCAGAGTGCTCTAGTTAGCCTCCCAAATGAAGGAGAAGACTTAGTTGGCCTCCTTGACAGAAGGTAGGCATGGGTGTGCTCATTATGATGTCATAGAGTGCTCCTTTGATGCCAATTAAGTCAATAAAACTTAGGATAGTGGTTTAACAAGGCCAAATTGACCAAATTAAGTGTGCATGGTGGGTAAATGTCTCCAACACTCTCCACTAGGTTTATCAAGCCCATTCAACGTCTCTTCCAATCCTAAGTCTTGCATACTATTCAGACTCAACCAGGGTACATGTCACAACAAACCACAATGATACACAACAACATAGGGTTTAAATCTCTTGGTGAAAAATATTAAACAAATTATATAACATATCCAACGTTTAATTGTCAACCAGGAGAGATCGTAAACTTAGAAGTGCAAGAAACATATATGCAGGATCAAAGTGATACTAACCTATTCTAAAACTGAAATTGAATCTAATTTATGTAAACAGGAAATTGTATGGAAATAAATCTAACCTAAGAAAGCATGAAATTGCATAAATTAAACTTGGTAAAGAAAGACTGAAATTAAACAAGGGAAATATAATCTATAACGAAAAGCATGTAACAAATAATAAATAGATGTGAGCTCACGACAAATCTATTCTAACAATTCATAAGAAATAAATCATTGAAAATCTATATTAACAATTCGTAAGAAAGAAATCACTAAAATCTATATTAACAATTCATAATAAAGAAATCAAAATTAACATGGGAGAGTAAAAGGATTTGCATTAAGCAACATGTCCATTACATAACAATGAAAATCCACTCTATGACTAACTCTCAAAAATAAATAAACTATTCTCTACTTCCACACCACTAGAGAGGCCTCTAACAAAATGAGGAGAGAGCCCTCCTATTTATACATGAATTCAAGATAACTAATCATAATTACAATCCACTTTCTTCTCAACTTATCCCTCAAAATTCTCCAACATACCTACTTTTCTCTCAACTTATCCCTTCAAATCCTCCAACAAATATGGGATGAGATATTCTCTCCATAATCCTCTCCTTGAAATTATCTTGAATTATATCCTTTAAATCTTGAAAAGATGGAGAAAACATTCGAGAAGCTTTTGAATACTCCTTGGTTAAAAGCTCCAAATATCCTGACATTACAAAGCTCACACAAATATTTGAAATATATATGAAAAATATATTAATTTGTAATATTTAATCAAGAATTCTCTAAAAAATACTTAAAACAAATAATTTGGAAAATGGTAATATAAACCCATATGTATTATGAAAGTGGTGTATATTAATGGTTTTATGGAAGGATAAAATAGGAATGAGGTGACAAATGGTATATGAAAGGTGAATAAAATGTGGTATTTTTGTGACTCAACATTCCCCCCAACTTAACTTGTTGCATGTCCTCATGCAACTATGCATTGATTGTCTTTAAAATTTTTGGATTTGAAGTTGGGCTTTACATGATGATGGTCTGTAACATTAAATAATTCATGATTTGAAATGCATGACCGGCAGCAATTTTTCTCATGGTTGGTTCTTGTGTGACAACCATGAATATAACAAATGTTGGTTCTTGTGTTAACAACATTCGCTCGTTTAACTTGTATTTTTGCTCCAATGCATAAGATTTAAAAGTATACATGCATTGGAAATGATGAACCATCAATTTACATTAGAAATTCTTTTCTTCATATTATGAATCATGCAAATATATATAGCCATGTTTACAAAGCATATTTTGGGAAAGACATGTTGGTTAATGGTAAACGAGATGATGAATATGTAAAATGGTAATGAATAGTCTCCGGCCCCCCACTTAAGATGTATTATGTTTATGAAAAAGGAGAAATGGAATGTAGTGAGGGAATTTTCCAAATGTATTTATTTATAGCATCCAAGGAATTACATGATTAAAGATTAGAAAAGAACATACCTTCACTTACCCCAAAAATGTTGATGAACTATACAATATGAATGTGGTTGCTACTGCTTGGTTGGATGAAGTAAGATATGAGAGCTGAAAGTAGAACTGTGGTACTCTCATATGGCTAAAGTATGTTGCTGTAAAACTGCTGATGGAGTCATGCAAAATATATAGTCTTCACTTGCTACAAAACCCAATGATACAATTATTACCATGCAAATAAATGTGTTGATGTCGATCATGGAAATAAGTCATTGGATTTCCGACCATTGATGAATGTCGTTAACCAATGCGAGATAATATCACCATTGATGTCAATGAGTTCCAAGGTACCTAAGTACATCGTGCAAAATGTGAATAAATGAGTTGATGTCAAGCCACTTGCAAGATCTAACGATCAAGGGACATTGATGTATTCCCATGATTGTCAGCGAAAGAACTTTCCATTAAGGCATGCAAGCCTCAAGGTACTAAAAATGAACTCTAGTCTCTATCCTAGATAAGGTGTTGAGGTCGATGGGGAAAGACTTGTTGAAATGTGAGCCTTAAGGAATTCCACATCAGTCGACACGAGTTGTACATAATGAGTGGTAGGAATATAGATAAAAGATCTCACGGTCAAACAATTTTTATGGAAAGGGAAACAAAGAAATGTAGTCATGGAAAGGAAGCTGAATGGTTTTATTCATAAGAAAAAAGATGAACTGAAAATTAGGAAAATGTGTGCGACTCAGAAAGGTAGACATGCGGGAAGTCATGATGTATAAGGCAGTGAAAAAGTAGACTCTAACATAGATGACGAATAAGCTTGGAAGGAAAAAGGGTAAGTAATCATGACATGGCGTAATTGGTTTCTGAAAGGCTTCTTTGTGGAAGCAAAATGTCATGACATACATAGTGGAAACTCAAATTCTTCAAGTTTTTAATGGAACATTTTTTCTGAAAAGTTTCTGCAAGTCTGGAAATGCCATTCGTTTGTCTTTGAACCTGCGAAGGGTTAGCATTTTCTTGCAACAAACTTGCGAGAGCATTGAAAATATATGAAAATAGATGCTTAACAAAAAGTTAAAGAGAATAAATAAAATGCTCTTATACCTGAAAGTAGCAGCGCATATTAAGCAACCTTTCTCATCAAAACCTATTTATTTTGTGACTCACAAAAACAATTTAGCATAACAAACATAAAATTTGATAAGTTCATTTATAGTTATTAATTTTATGATTTTGTTTGTTACCTAATAATTTTTATTTATTTATATGTTTTTAGTTTTTTAATTTAATTTAATTTTTTATTTTTGTAATGTTATCATAACCCTTTTATTATTATTTTTGAAGTTGTTTTTATTTATATATTTTTTAAATTTATTTATTTACAGTAATATATATATATATATATATATATATATATATATATATTTTGTTTGTAATTATTAATTTAATTTTGTTGAGAACAAAATATATTTTGTATAAATTTTTATTTTTATTATATATATATATATAAACTAATTTAATTTTATATCTTTAAATTGTTTTTATGTTTTTCTTCCTTTACAATAAAATAAAACAAAGTATTAATAAGAACAAAGTATTATTGATTTAATTTTATGTTATGCAGCATTTTTTTTTTAATTTATATTATTTTTTAATGTTTATATTTTTATTTGCATGTGTTTTTTTTCTAACGTTTTTAATTGTTTTGCAATAAAAAAAATTTAGAACAAAAATCAGAGTTTTTACATCCTCCTTTTAGAAAGATTAATGTGCCTTTATGTAATGATTGAGCAATAGGGAGAGAGGGTCAACCCTTTTTGTGGTCGACCCCTCTAAAAACATACTATCTTAGAATAGAGAAGAGTGTGCAAACAAGAGATTTTTATGGTAAGTTTGGAAAACTATGCGAATGCCTGTCTGAATGATCATGCGGTTGGAGGTCTGGAATGACCATGCGGTTGGAGGTATGGAATGGCCAACCGAATGAGCCTTTAATTTTTAAATAGAACTACATATCAAATGGCATGGTTTATATGAAAATCATAGAAAAGTTGGAACAAACACCTACCTCCCCCAAACCAAAGATGTGCCAAGTCCCACTGTGCAAAAATAAAAATAAAAAAGAAGGCGTAGCTGTGACAACAACTGCCTTCGATTTCAAAGAAAATGAATCAGACTATGATTTTTGTACAAAATCCATGTAAATAGAATTTATTTATAAATCTGAGCTACAATTACGTTGGTAATTAGAAAGAACAAATTGTCTCTTCATGTATTAATATATTTCTGTGTTTTGGATCATAACTATTTATGACCACAGATCCTTGAACTCTGGAACTGTACAATAGACATGAGAAATAAGGTACACTCTGTGATTGATGAGTTTGCAGAATGTGGACTTCGATCCCTTACTATGGCTAGCCAGGTATGCCATTAAACTAATGTAATTCACATCTAGGTTACACTTGATTTGAGTTTTATTTATTTTTTATTTATTTATTTATTCTTAATCTACAAATAGAAAGGAATATAACGAAATAATTAAACACGATCCTAAACATTGCAGCAAGTGACCGAGATGAAAAAAAGGAAAGTCCTAGAGGTCCATGGTAGTTTGCGATTCAATATCTATTTGATTTCAAAGTTTAGAATGGGTTGGTTTTAGGTTAACCAGCTCAAAAAATCATGGAAATTGTACCCGTGGAGTCTATTGATCAGATACATACCAATGTGGGGAATTTAAATCGAGCTGCTTAATGATGAGAGTAGAATGTTACATGAAAACCTATGAAGAATGAAATTCCTTCATCAACTAACTATCTTCATTCTAAGTATATTTTTATAAACAGCCTGCGAGTGATTGACGCCTATATAGTATGTTTTATGCTTGTACTTATCATCTAACCTAGTGGCTGGCATGATAGTTTTAAAGTACTCATATAAGGGTTTACTCATGATGCTTCCCTTCCATATCCAGACAATTTTCCTTATTCAAATTTGAGTTGGTTGGTTTATTCTTTCGAACATTGACCTAGACTACTGCTGTTATCCTAATTGGCACCTCATCCCATATTATCGACAAGCATATCATAGAAATTAGATCGTACAGGACCTCATATTCCATCTATTATACCTGATCTTTTTTTTTTCATTGCACATAAAAGCGGGAATATGGGCGTGGAAGCTTGCATACCTATTCCCCTCGAGAAAAGCGAACAAAGCCAAGAAGGTTCATTCAAACACTTTCATGTACACCAATTTTATATACTATATACTATCTTGAAAGGTAGCATCATCTTGGCCTTATATTTTCATTGGAGATCCATACCCTCCCCAATATTCAAATCCAAAGGGTATTGTAGGAATAGCCTTTTTATGCTTTGAGGCAAAAGAAAAGAGCTGATAAAGCCATTGAAATTCATAAACCATTTGCACCCTACACTAATGCCTTAATTTCCTTAGTCAAAATATTTGTTTCCCAAGCTGCATTTTATGAGAACAAGTAGTAAAGACACAAATAGTTTCCACCCAAAGAGGGATGTTGAGAGAATTAAATACCCACCACATTCTCCCTGCTATCAACATGAGACCAAGAGTATCACCTGGCTCACCCTTGGGATACAATGTCAGCGGTGGAGGGAGAGGTAGACTCATCGGAAAGAAGACAACATTAGCAGCACTTACTCCAATCGACTGGTCATCAGATCGAAAAAAAACTCTTCAAGTGTCAGATTTCAGCTGCACGAAAGGGAAAAAATCTCAAGAGAGAGGCGATGGAAAATAAATAGAAAGCCATCGCAGAAGTCGTGGCATTCAACTCCCTCCTCAATCAGCTGCCTACGCATATTGTGAATGATATATCCAGTAATAAATTCACTAACAACCATGAAAAATGCATTGTTGAGAGTGAAGATATAAACAAAATCAGAAGCACTAGATGTTTATTGGAGTGGAATAATGTAAGTCTTGTGTGAAAACTCTGTTATAAGCTTTTTTAGATACTAATTTTTTGACTAGTTTGGTGCAAAATGGACATATTATTTAAGAGAAAATGCACATTTGAAAAATAACTTAGTTGAAAGAAGTATTTTGCATCCCATGAGGTATTTCCAAAATATGCCTAAAAGGATCTCGCCTATCCACAAATATGAATTGACTGATCTCAACTAAATACACAATGATTTGCATGATCTCGAGTTGAGAGATAAATGCTCATTCAATGGGTTTTGGATTTGAGTTACTCCGTGTTTCTATCTGTTGGTTATGCGATTCCAAAATTACGCACTTCAACCCTTAACCACACACATTACGTCATCAATTACATTGATGATTCATAGATATTTTCCTTCACTCCCGCTTAGAAAAAGGCATAGAAATCATCACTCACTATATCATACAGATATTTAGCTAGAAATCAAACAGAGAGACACAGATACAAAAAATATTCTGGAAAAGAGGAGAGAAAAATACACAAATATTCTGCTAATTTTCATTCATTCAAATCCATGCCACTCCTAATTCATCGATTACAGAGTTAAAGCTATGTTTATATACATAGTGTGGGAAATTGATCTTGAACCTCCAAGGATGGGTTCACAATCTTCCATTTTTTGTACATACCATATTGAAATTTAAATGTATTTTAGTAATTCATGAATATTGTTAGTAGTTCACATCCCTAAGTATGTCTCATAGTTGTCATTCACAAACATTGAAATTGAAAACTGATAGAATAAAGGAAGGGAGATTAATTACCCTTTTTTTTAGGAGCATAGCCTGAAGAATCCCATTCCAATGTAGCTTCTATTGAATGCATGAGTTACAAAGGATATGATGCCATATATGCTTTAAAATCCATTTCATTTAGCCGTGCTTCATCAGATTCACGCGAAGAGGCTCATCAGTGTACTAAGGAAAAGGAGGTTAGCAACCCGATCCATGCACAAATCCAAAGATATGCCAGACTTGATCATGAATTATTCTAATGTCATTGTGACTAGATGGTTACCAAAGGATGGAGTGAAAAAAACACTAACCAAAAGATGAGATGCTCGGACTATAGTTATAATCATCCACCCTAAATAGTTGATTGTTATATTGGCCATGGATTGCATTGGAGAGATTGCGCTCAATCTGGCAGAGAATTAAATCATTCAGTTTCCAAAACAAAGTTAGATGTAAGAGTAGCCAGATTATATGGGATTTCCCTCCTACTAGTTGTATATGATGCACCGATCGACTGTGGGCAGAGGAAATGGGAAGATATTAAATTGCAAATTCGGTTGGCAACACAAACGTCATCCTAAGAGACTGACATGAATCTGTTATGAAAGGTATCAAGTGACAGAGGAGATAACTGTGAAATAAGTTTGACGCATGGGGAAAATCATTGCATCCAAATCATGAGTTGGTTGTAACAAGCGCCAAATGGTAATGTTGTTAGAATAAGTGGCAGGATATCCACAATCCCAGATATTCAAATTCAAATGTGAAAAGCATTTTTTATTTGGTAAACAATGGAACTGCTCCCAAATATATGCAATCTAATCCCTAGATTTTGTGGCTACAATCTAGGTCTATGTGGAGCATCTCATCGGGACCGAGTGGATGTTAATTGATAGCTTGTTTTCTTTGGTTAGGCAGATTCAATACGTGCTCGACTTGCATGCGCTCAGCTCTTTCAATCTCCAGTTCTTTTAGTATGACAATATTGTTTCTGCACAATGCCTGCAGTTCCATGCAATATCTATTTTGTTTTATTGTTGTTTCAGTTTTAGTTTCTAGGCTTGGAAAAAAAGATGGGGTTGCTACTACTCGAACCTAGTTGACATACTATTGCAGCTGAAAAGGGTTTTTGCACAGTCAACTAAAATTCAGTCGAGCGCAAGTGTGGAAAAAAATAAATTTTTTGTTTGCAGGTTGCATGAAAGGTTGTTTGTGTTTGTGTTTGTAGGTTACACATGAAAGGTGGAATGTACATATTGAAAGTTAAGTCGACACATGAACAGAAAAATAAAAATAAAT
>LPNX010386726.1:263342-328051 GCA_001517045.1 Pseudotsuga menziesii
AACTCTAGCTATTTTTTTACAATTTATTTCAAAAATATTTAAAAAAAAACTAAAACTAACACTTAAAAAACTAACAAAAAAACATTGTTTTCTTCCATGGTTTATTTAATTTTTTATTTTTATTATATGTATATATGTTTAATATTATTAGGTTTTGTTACATTAATTTATTAAAACTAAAAAACTAATATTAGAGAATTAATTAAAAAACAAAGAAGTATTATATAAATTTTTAATAAACATTCTTTTTAACTTTTGTTTTTAATCTTATTTTAAAGTATTTCTAGATGCAAACTAGATTTTTTTTAACATGACTAGAAAATTTATTAAAATGAAAAATGAAAATGAAAAGAGATAAAAAAATTTCATAAATTTTTTAGATTTAAAAGATTAAAACTATTTTTAAATTCCTAAAAAATTAAAAACAATAGTAATTAAGACTAATAGAAATACAAATTTTAACAAATAAAAACATTAAAGCAAGTTAAAGCAAAGCATCATATATGCTAATTTTAAATTAAAAACTAAAACCTACCTACTTTACTTTAATTAAAGATCATTTACATAAAATGAAATTTCCAATGTAACCATCTATCCAACAAAAATAAACCAAGATTATCTTTTAATTCTGAAAAACTAAATCTAGAATATACAATAATATGAAAAACTAAATGTTGAAAATGTGAATTAATAAAATAGAAGCGAAAACAAAACCGATCTAACCTAATACTTACTTGGAACCATTGTTTGATGCAACTTTCGTTTGCATGATATTCTTCATCATTTTGGTCACCCGAGATTCCTTCCTCCTTCTTTTCAATCTCCAGTTTGAACAGGTGCTCCTCATTTGATATTCGTGATTCTTCAAATGTCAATTCTTCTTTGTTTGTGTTAAGAGGAGTAATTACATCTTTAGCTGCTATCAAGATCTCCTCTTCTAGAGAAGAGGTGATCTTGGTTTTTTCTAGGATATGAGTGAGCTGCTCTAGGATTATGCTCATACTGAAATCATTTTACTGAAATCAAATCAAATGCTAAAAAAGAAAAAAAATGAAAAACGAGTACATGTCAAATGCAAAAACAAACAATACAAAATGAATTACTACAAAACGAGTGCAAAAACAGAAATAAAAAGTGCACAAAATCAGTACAAAACAAAAAATGAACAAATACAAAGTTAAAATCAAGTTAGTATGAAATAAAGGCTAGCCCAAAAATGAAAGCAATCCAAACTTTACACAAAAAATGAAAAGGGAAAATTTGCATAAAAACAACTTGCATTTGCAGAAAATGAAAGAACACTCTTGCAGAAAAAGAAAATACTTTGTAAAAAAATAAACACACTTGTGGAAACATGAAGGCTTTGGGGCACCCCACTATAGTGGATGCACAGGTTCTTACCTCTCATCTTACCATTCTCCCCTTCCCCTTGCTATGTAATTAAAAAAACGAACTATCTACCTATCTAAACTCTGATCCCTTTTAGCACCTCCCCGGCAACGACGCCAAAATGTTGGTGAAAAATATTAAGCAAATTATATAACATATCCAATGTTTTAATTGTCAACCCAGAGAGATCATAAAATTAGAAGCATAAGCAACTTATATTCAAGATAGAAGTGATACTAACCTATTCTACAACTGAAATTGAATCTAATTTATGAAAACATGAAATTGTATGGAAATAAATCTAACCTAAGAAAGCATGAAATTGCATAAATTAAACTTGGGAAAGAAAGACTGAAATTAAACAAGGGAAATATAATCTATAAGGAAATCATGTAACAAATTATAAATAGATGTGAGCTCATGATAAATCTATACTAACAATTCATAAGAAATAAATCATTGAAAATCTGTCTTAACAATTCATAAGAAAGAAATCACTAAAATCTATTTTAACAATTCCTAAGAAAGAAATAAAAATTAACATGGGAGATTAAAAGGATTTTCATTAAGCATCATCTCAATTACATAACAATGAAAATCCATTCTATGACTAACTCTAAAAAAGAAATAAACTATTCTCTACTTCCACACCACTAGAGAGGCCTCTAACAAAATGAGGAGAGAGCCCTCCTATTTATACATGAATTCAAGATAACTAATCATAATTACAATCCACTTTCTTCTCAACTTATCCCTCAAAATTATCCAACATACCCACTTTTCTCTCAACTTATCCCTTCAAATCCTCCAACAAATATGGGATGAGATATTCTCTCCATAATCCTCTCCTTGAAATTAGCTTGAACTATGTCCTTTAAAGCTTGAAAAGATGGAGAAAACATTCGAGAATCTTTTGAATACTCCTTGTTTGAAAGCTCCAAATATCCCTACATTACAAATCTCACACAAATATTTGAGATATATATGAAAAATATATTAATTTCTAATATTTAATGAAGAATTCTCTAAAAAATACTTAAAACAAATAATTTGGAAAATGGTAAATATAAACCCATATGTATTATGAAAGTGGTGGATATTAATGGTTTTATGGAAGGATAAAATAGGAATAAGGTGACAAATGGTATATGAAAAGTGAATAAAATGTGGTATTTTTACGACTTAACGAGCTCTGTAAGACAGGGTTCCACTTGTACACAAGAGACCAGGGTTCCAGACCACTCTGTAACACAGAGAGACACTACAGAACACGTAGCAATACTCTGCTAGCTTGCACCACATTTGTAAACAATGAACCACACCGAACCACAGAAAACACTGAACCACACTAAACAACTCCTCCCGCGACTCAGGATAGTGAATCATGCATAATGGATCAGGTTGGGATGGAAGAACCATCAAAATTTTCTGGGCGACTCCCCAAATGACGAGATGGGAATGCATTCATGTGATTGCTTGCTTCAGAAGCAAGAATGTGGCTTCCCTAGGTTGCAGGCTGGCTCTGTCACAAAGCCAACTGCCATGCCTTTTTCTGCCCAAGGCATTAACTGCCTGAACCAACTTTTGGAAGAATTGAATGATTGAGTGTAGGGGACAAAAAGGTAGCTGAGTGTTTATGGGTTTTCCCATTGAAATCTAGCCTCACCCTATGGATCAGGGGTTTGGAAAACTCCCCTCCCTATTCCTTGTGAAATCATGCCCCCATCTCTTACATTGCAGTGCATAGCTAGTTGTGTTATTTTATTAAATTGTATATTTACATGATAACTTCAAAATGTAATGTGCCTGATTTAGCACTATACCCATCGGCATCAACCTTGATCACTGATACAAAAAATACCAAATCAATGGCAAGGCCTTGGCCTTGAGCTCTTCTCCATGATTTCAATACAATATATACATCATGTACAATTTTAATACCATGGGGTCAAAACCGGGGTGTTACAGTGACGACAAGCACCATCAACAAAACCATAGAAGGCCATATAATATGCATAATAAAAACATGGGATAAACAATATTGAAAAAAACTCAAAACCATATTAAATAACAAAAACCACACTAAAAGAAAAAAAAATGTACATATATACAAGGTGCTAATGCAAAAGATGTCTCAAGCATAGTACCTTTTCAGGTACAACCCATTATGAGGTTTCTCGAAAGGTATCCAATTATAATCAACAAGATCATAGGCCCCTTTATCTAAGACTTTACTCATGATAAAAGGACCATACCACATAGATTCAAGCTTCCTGTTCCAAAGTTTGTCATTTTTTTGATTGTATGTCAGAACCATATCTCCTTCATTATAAACATGGGGTTGAACCGATTTATCGTATTGAGCCTTGACCCATTTTTTATGCGACTCATTAGCCAAGGAGACATCCCGACGAGTCTCATAAAGTTTCAAGAGATAAAGGAAACGTTCTTCTTTGGTATACGTGTTATGTAGAAGCTTTACTACAAGCTTGAGTGATGGAATTTCACACTCAATAGGCAGGACACTTCTAGTCCATAGACCAACTGAAAAGGCATGAAACTAGTAGTTGTTTTGACTGAAGTTCTGTAATCCCACAATGCAGAAAAAAGAGTTAAGTGCCAATTGGATTTGTGATCTCCCACCATCCTATGAAGTATAGTCTTCAATACCTTGTTAATGCCTTCGACTTGGCCATTATCTTGTGGGTAGTAGGGGGTTGAGTTTTCATGACGAAAACCCAACTTGGTACTTAGCTCGGCCATCATCTAATTATGGAAATGGGATCCATGATCAATCACTATGGCTTGTGGAACTCCAAACCTAGCTATGAAGTGGTTAAAGAAGAAGAGGTAAAACGTATTACCATCCTATGCATATGTAGGCATTGCCTCAGCCCATTTTTTGAAATAATCCATGGCTACGATAATGTAACCTGCTCCCTGGCTGAGGTAGGATTACAATGCATAAAATCAATTCCCCATTTGGAAAAAGCACCAACGACAATGACGGGGTGTAACAGTAGGGTGGGTGCAATTTTTTGGATAGAAAAGCTGACAAGATGACAATCTTTGAAAATTGAGGTCCAAAAATACCCAGCATGAAGGATTTTCTGAGCTATAGACATCTCAGATAGATGACTGCCACATGCTAAAAAGTGGCAATCATTCATGACTTGTTCAGCCTCATCATGAGTAAGACATCATTGAAGTATAGAGTCAATACCATGCTGATATAAGGTGTCATTCAGAATGAGGTAATACTTAGCATGGTAATGGATGCATTGGTGATCAACACGGGATAGACTAGGTTGAAACCTTTGGGTTTGGAGATATATGATCAAATATCCATACCACAGGTCGGTATTGCTTATCAAGAACAATAATTCATCCAGAAATGAATCATTGGGATCAGCTTCTATGATAACACGAGGAAGGTCACACATCAACTCTGCGAAGACCAGATACTTCTTGGAAAATTCAAGATCAAATTCCTGTAGGATGACAATCCAACGTGAATATTCCCCCCTAGTACTTGACAGGTAATATATAGTACACAGGGTTTTGATCTACAAGTACAGTAGTGGTGAGAAGTAAGATGTAGTGACGAAAACGTTGCACAACGATGGCCGTAGCCAATGATATCTTCTCCACATGTGAATAATGGGTTTCAAAGTTGAGAAGACTCTTACTGAGGTAATATATCACATGTTCTTAGCCGTTTAGATATTCTTGAACTAAAACCATGGCAATGGTAGTAGTAGAGGAAACAATGTATGCAGAAAATATTTTGAATAATTTGGGGGATGCAACATAGGTGAGTACGTTATAACATGTCTCAAATTATCAAAATTCCTTTGAGCTTGATCATCCCACAAAAAGGGAGTGTTATTTTTCAATAGACACATGTAACCATGCGTTTTTTCTACAACATTGCACACAAAATGACAAAGAAAGTTTTTCTTCCCTTACAAACTTTGGAGTTCAGTAATATCTGCTGGGAGCGGTAAGGCCACAATAGCAGCAATTGTTAAGGGATCGAATCGAATTACATCCCTAGAAACAATGAAACCAAGTAAACACCCAACCTCAACACAAAAAACACACTTCTGTGGATTGAGATGAATATGATAATGACGACATCGAAGGAAAATGTTTCTAAGATGCCCCGAATGATCTTCCTATTGCTGTGAATGAGCAAGTAGGTCGTCCAGATATGGTTTCATTATGTTTTTTCTATCTTGAAAAGCATACGACATAGCTCGTTGGAAGGTAGCTCTAAGGTTTTTCAAACTGAAAGGTAGCTTTCGATAAGCAAAGTTCCCCATGGAAAAATAAATGTCGTTTTGTTCTGGTCAGAGGGTAAGATCTCAATCTGATTATAGCCAGAAAATCCATCCATGAAGTAAAACATGACACTTCCAACACAATTATCGATTATATGATCGATGTGAAGGGTAGGAAAGTTTTCCTTTGGACAATCTTTGTTCAGGTCCCTAAAATTGATACAAACCCTAATAATGCCTTGCTTCTTGGAAAAAGGAACAATATTAGACACCTACTTGGTTAAATGCATGGGATAGATAAAACCATCTTTCAAAATCTTCTCAACTTCAGCTTTAATGGTTGCAGCTTTTCTTGGGTGGACCTAGCAGAGTTTTTTCCTAACAGAACTTGCCATAGGGTATGTCTTGATCTCATGTACGATAATAGATGGATCAATCTTAGGAATTTCTTCATACCTCCAGGAAAAAACATTGCGAAATTCATTAAAGAGAGCTCGATACTCTTCAATTTCCATTGCTGAGCAATTCTTTCCTATGTGGATATGCTCGACAACACCTAGCTTAACCGATATATCAAGGGGAATTGTTTTTGTGATGTTGTACAAATTCCCTTAAGAATCAACATCTTGTAGTAATACAGGTGTTTTTGGAGACTCGATTATATCAGAACTGATCAGAGAAACAAAATATGAATCTTCCAAACTGGAATTAGGAAGAAACAACAATCGATGATTAGATTCTTCCCATAAATATTCATCCAGATTCATGATCTCCATAATGGACTCATCTAACAAAAAATTCTGTGAGAGGTAATCCAAAGTTGGGAGATGGGAATATATCTAATAGGGCAGATGTTAAGGATTCGATGCTACTAGATGATGGTTGTCACATACCCCAATTTTGTAAAATAATGTTAATTGTTTTAATTTGATTTCCTAAGAAATTATGTTAAATTTAATGCTAAGTAGGAACTGATGACTCAGCAGAGTCAAAATAAGTGGAATGTAATTCTGAATATTTTATTATTAATAAATAAAAAGTGGAGACAACAGCTTGGGAGAGATGTTAATAAGAGTGTTACTGGTCAAACTGCTGGAAGGAACTAGGTGGAGAGAAAAAGACAAGTGGCAGCATCCTCAAACACTTCCTAGGTTGCAGGTGGCAACTTACCTACATTTGGGGTCATGATCTCCCAAGAAAGTGGGATCAGAGCAGGTGGCTCAATAAATGCCAACTAACCCAAAAAGACCTAGGAAATCTTTTAAAAGTACCCAATGTAGAGAGTTGAGGCTGCTCAGATATTTTCCAGGAGAAGAATCATTTAGGAGGAATGTACTTCAAGGAATTCATTGGGAAAAAGGGAAAACTGTAAGGAAGGTGTTTTGAGAGATAATCTGCAGTAACTTGGTATGATACAGCTTGCTAGCTGAGAGAATTTACTGATAAGTTCAGGATTGGTATTGAGTTTGAAGACTGGTACTTGATTATTGCTGCACCTAGTTCCAGCCAGGGAGACCAGAGAAAGCTCGGGGGTCCTAAGGAGTCGCTACTTGAGCGCTCTCCAGGAGTTGGTAGGGAGTAACGACCTCCCATTGCTGTTGTCGTCCAAGCTCAAAGAACAGGTTCTGTTGTTTATTAATTTTTGTGTATTATCTGTGGATGATTGACTGATGCATTGTAGCTTATGATGTAAAGATTTATATGGCTTAGTAATGAAGTTGTTCTTAGTTGTTTAGTAATAGAATCAGTTTGATGAGAAATAAAACCCTACCTGCGTTTTTCCTCATATGGAGTGATCCAGACCGTACTCCAGCACATGTGGTGAAATTATTAATAAAAATAGTATGATGAAAATGTAGAATAAAATGTTAGTGGAATTATAGAATATTTCCTTTTAATTTTGTTATCAGAAGAAATATCTTTTATACCAGGAGTAGTGTTAAACCTGGACTGAGACTGTCAGTTTATTAGAAACAGAGAAGGAAGTTATACTATTTACTGATAGTAGTATGTGTAGGTAGATAAAATAGTTCTTGATACATTATTTACCTTCAGTAATATTTTGGCTTATTTGAATTCAAGAAAATAGTATAATACTAAAATAGGATTAGACTAAATAAACATGCTATTTAACTTTACAGACTATTTTTTCCAGTTTAATATAATTTAACTACTATATGTATAGCAGCAAAACTGAAAGTAAGAATAGTTAAACATTGATTTAATTCTACAGTTAAACCAAGCTTGTCTTAGATTTTATTTACGATGGGTAATGGAATCAATTCATTTTGTTTTATTTATTATTATCCAGCTATAGCTTAAACAAAAATCTGTAGTTACTAACCTATCCTTCACAAAATGTTAAATAAATGGAGAACATAGTTAGGTGTTATTCTTTTATTCTATAAATACTAGTATTATAATATAAACAGGATAATTTAGAATACAAAGAGTATTTCTATAAAATATTATGTGCAGGAAGTACTAGAATACAATACTATCTCTTTATATATTTATAAATAAACTGAATATATAGATAATGTGTACAATTTGTAAAACAGTTTTTGTTGTAAGTAAACAACACACATTTCTCAATATGATAAGTATTAATTATATATAATTACATACTTTAAAAAGAGGTAACCTATTAGTTACACAAATACACTGTAAAAACATTAATTATTTATATTCAAAAGGGTAATAAGTATAAAACAAATTTTATAAACTTTATTAAAATAAGAGTAATTAAATACTATAAAGGCAATGTACAGAAACCCTAGTAAATAATATATAAATAATATTTTAGGGTAAGAATCAAAGGCATTAATGCATAAGAAATAAACCAACAGATTAATATTAGGCTCGATTGATCGAGCTCAACCAATCTTTACACTTTATAAATAATAATCAAACCATTTACAGTAGAGCCACATAATTAAAAGATAATTTTAAAATAAGATGTAAGTATTTTTCTTATACTGTCGAGTTAGGGTAAAACCCTACAAATCCAAAATTTACAACAGAGAATAACTCAAGAGTCTGAAGCTCTTCCAATTCCCTCGGCATCCATTAACAACTAACATCTTAAGGTTTTAACAGCCCTTCTTCTCTTTATTATATAATTACATAGTAACATAAACAAAAAAACTAAGTGATACAGTCGCGGCCTAAGCCGGAGACCTTGCATCAAGCAAGGGGTTAACTTCAACAAACAACAGTGAACAGGTCAACCCGTTTGAACCCAAAACCGCAAGGGTTGCAGGCCATGACGCATCAACCCACAAATGTCCCCAAGGGACCAAACAAGGAGGAAATGCCATGGTTAAACCAGGCTTACCATAAACTGACAACTCACCACAGCCTTGCACCAGATTCACAGAGAAAGAGAGACAAGTTTATACCTGCATTTCATCACACATTTATTTCATTATTAGTATCTTGTATTAAAATAAAATTATTAAATAATGAATAACTGTGTAATAAAAATCAGAAAACTGTAAATGGCGTTTCTCACCTCAAAGTTTCACCGAAATGTATCCACCTGCTAGAAGAAACGCTACCACCAGCACGAGAAGGAGAAGGATTTTCATCAGCTGCAAGGAAGACGGTGTTACTACCCAGCATCAACTAAAGACATCAAAGAATTTCAGTCACCGGCCGACACGGTATAAACCATAGAACCATAATGGTTCTCAAACCAAATCAAAATACGATTCACTGCGAAACCCTCTACCCCAGCAACTCTAAATTTCAAGACACGACTCGCAGTAACAAGCCAAGGACAAAGGAAATATCTGTATAGTCGAAGGATTCAGAATGGAGCTAGGTGCGGCAGTGAAACCCTGAAGGAAGAACCACTGGCCTATACTCAAGCAGTAGACACTTGGGTGATAGTACTTCTTTACTGAACATTTGGGACAAGGTAATGAGGGTGGAACAAACAGGAAGACAGCAGCAGCAAGACACAGAATGATAGGAGCCCGAAGGCGATAGAGAGAATGATGAGCTAGGGTTCAAGATGGCCCTTATAACCTTACGACGCTTTGCCATGGTTAAGCCACATCTCCATGCAAATTATTTACACACGGTGGGTATTTTTCCATAGTTGTGATGAGCAATCACAAGAGGATGAGGATACCAATCATTCGTGCCGATTGCGAAGGTTCTATCTTAGTCTTTACTCCAAAGTCAACCTATTATACACGATTGCATGGAAGCAAAGAAATTATTAGTACTCAAACTATGCTTTAGCAATCATCCAAGTCGTGGAGAGTAATACGATCCATCACTTTAAAACTTTGATAATGATTTAACTAACGTTTATACTTCTTAGATCAAGGTTAAACTTTGTGTTCACTATGGCGTGGTCCTTTGCATAACCCTTCTTTCTATGCTATGCAACATCTTCTTTTATCCATCAAACAATTATAATCATGGTAGAATAGAGCCGTATAAGTATGTTATAAAAAGAAAGTAATAACGTTTATTTTCTTAGTGAGAGCCTTACTCTCAAGCAAGTATTCATTTAACCCAGTATTTGTAACATTAGACAAAGGTAAAATCAATACTTAATCTAGTATATTATGCGTGTAAAGGAGATAAAGGAGGCATTATAGAACTTAGATTTAAGAGTAAAACCTTAGACTCTTCATGAGTGAGGTCCATCCTATGACCCCTTTGTTTTATAAACATGTCATTTATTTACTAAACCAACTTTAACCTTATCCAAGATAGGCTAATTGTTATGTTATAAAAGAAATTTATATAATCATTATATGGTAAAGATATTTCTTGATAGTGTTAGTCTCATTACCGTTGAATGATTAATTATGGAACTAGCATGGTTTACTTTGAGCATAATAAGTCTCAAAATACTTAAGGGCTTAACCTTGAAATTTAATGATTTATGTCAACCTTAACTGATTGTTACTCTCTAAAGCAATTATAGTACAGAAGAATTTAATACTCCAACACTAGTAAAATTTAATTGATTATGGTATGCAATAAGATTATAACCCTTGTAAACTTCAAAGGAATGGAAGTAAGATTTGGTACATAAACTCTTCATCATTATACACTACGTTCATATCAAGAAGTAACCAAATCAATCAAGACATATTTAGTAATTACGCACATTTTAAATTTGACCATTGATTTAATAACCTTGCCATTTTTAATCTAGTGCAAGGAAATATTTAAGGCATCTTTACACTTGACGGATAGTGTAGACTTTGAATAGTTCAGTAAGCATTAAGAACTATAAATTTACATCCACTAGAAAGAAGGCAGTTATAACCACTACTGATAGAACTGAATCGCATTACTTAGAGTCTAAAAAGAAGGACAGTTTAATGATTTTACCTCGATAAGCTTTGGAATTTGTTTAGCATTTATATTCTTTACTGAGTTATTTTGTGCAACTAACTTATAATTGAATGCTTTAGAATTTTGACAAGCAGCACCTGAACTTCTTACCTGTAAGTCTGTAAGAGAAGGAAAAACTTCTGCGTTAGCTCGAAAGCTAAGTAAGCCCAGAATTTTCATGACAGTTCCACCTTGTGGTCGCAAAGAGAAAACAAGTTAGTAAACTGAAAAAGAACTATTCTATAAAGATAAACATAATCAAATAAATAATTCAAATAATGAATTCAGTAACACATAAGAAATTAAACAATTAGTTGATTGCATTTATGATATTTAGCAGTATTTCAAAAAAAAAATTGTTTTTCGAAAAATTTGGGGTTTTTACATGTGGTATCCGAGCACAAGGTTCAAACACTAGGCCTTGATGCATCCCAACTATCTTCCATAGAACAGTAAAGTAAAATAATATACTAAGATATATTATGTTTTATGTAAAGGATATAAAATTTCTTTTTTTTCTGAAGATTAACAGGCAGGTATGGAAACTATGCTCAGGAGGAGTCTCTAGAAATAGAAACAAGACAATTTCCTAGAGGACCTATGCTAGAAGAGGTGACTGCCAACTCTTCAGAGCTGTTGCAGACTGTAAAAGATTTGAATACTGAAATGGAATCAGTCAAGAGGGAGAATGAGAGGATTTTGAAGGCTCAGGAAGAGTTGAACCAAATTTTAATAGAAAAATTCCAAACTGAAGGAAGGAGTAGAAGATCAGAATCTGAGGATGTTAGTCATCAAAGAAGATCTAAAAAGATGAAGCTGGCAAAAATTGAAAGTAGTTCATCATCTGAAGGGTTCAGTGAATGACAAAGTTACCATAATACTAGTGACAGTAGTGAGGCTGATTTGTATGACAGAAAGAAGAAATACATACCATACGAGGAAATTTCAGGGGAGTTTAAAAAGATAAAGCCCCAAATTTTAATGGAGAGACCGAAAAAGGGGAGGAAGCAGAGTCCTGGTTATCCGGGATGAAGAAGTATTTTCATATATACAATTATTCTAATCAGTTAAAGGCAAGGATGGAAATATATAATATCTCCGGAAAATCGGACATATGGTGGCAAGATCTGAAGAGAGTCAAGGGTATCAGGGAAAAATAAGTTAATTGGAGTACCTTTAAAAGGTACTTCAAGAAGAATTTTTTTTTCGAGCAATATTATGAATAAAGAGCTAAAGAATTTTACGAATTGAAGTTAGGTTCAATGACTATGAAGGATTTGAACAGTAAATTCTTAAGCTTGCTAAGGTATGTACCTTACTTAGTAGACGAGAAATATAAAGTGCAGCGATTTCTCAGTTGTCTACCATATCACATTAAGGACATAATTGAGTATGATAACCCGAAGACTCTGGAGGAAGCCATGAGGAAGGCAAATTTTTGTTTTGAGCAGAACAGGAAGAAATAAGGCTTAGCCAACTGGAAGGCTAAGAAAAATAACAATTAGCCTGAGTTTAAGAAGAAGTAATTTGTACCCCAGAGAAATTTCAAGAATAATAAGACTAAAAATTATTCTAACAATAAGAATTTCTAGGGAAATAGGAATGGTACTTCCAATAATTCGAATAATTTTAAGGGAAAGGAAGCTGCAAATAACCATGGGAATTTTACCAAGAGTTTTGAACATAAGGAGCCTGTTAAGTGCTGGGAATGTAATGGCCCGCACTATGCCTCGGTATGCCCAAACCAGAAAAAGTCAGTCAGCAATATCCATACTGTGCAGGAAGAAATGACCGTTGGAGAACTAGCGAGGACTATGCCCAGAATAAATGAAGCTTTGGAGAACTGCCAAGCTAACTATCAGACTTCCATGGTGGAAGTGGAAGGTATGATTAATCAAACCCCTGTAACCATCTTAATCAATCCAGGAGCTAGTCTTAGTTATATTGCACCTCAGATAGTGGAAAAATGTAAGTTGTCTGTCGATAAGTTTGATAATTCCTGGTTAGTTCAATTAGCCACTAGGGCAAAAAGAAAAGTAACCTATTTTGTGAAAGAATGTTCTTTACTTATGGATGAATTTAAAACTACAATTAAGCTTAATGTTTTGCCACTTGGCTCATATGATTTACTGATTGGCATGGATTGGTTAGAGCAGCATAAGGTAGTTTTAAATTGTTACGATAAAACTTTCACGTGTTTAAATAGTGATGAACAACCAGTAAAGGTTAAGGGTATTCCTAGAAAAACTATAATCAGACAGATTTTTGCTTTACAACTTAAAAGAGTTGTTAGAAAAGGATGTAAAGCCTATGCAGTAACTATTATAGATGAGGAAGGTAAAGCTGAAATAGATAAGTTAAAAATAGAAGATATCCCTATTTTAAAAGAATATACTGACGCATTTCCAAAAGAAATTCCAGGATTACCTCCAAGGAGGGAATTGGATTTCACAATTGAGCTGGTACCGGGTGCGGTACCTAGATCAAAAGCTTCGTATTGAATGAATATTTTAGAACTTAATGAGCTAAAATTCACAACAAAAAGAGTTAATTGATAAGAAGTACATTCGACCTAGTGTGTCTCCTTGGGGGGCACCGGTCATCTTTGTCAAAAAGAAAGACGGAACTATGCGACTATGCATAGACTACCGTCAACTAAACAAGATGACTATTAAAAATACATATCCGTTGCCCCACATAGATGATCTGTTTGATCAACTATGTGGATCCACGGTGTTCTCAAAGATAGAATTGAGGTTAAGATATCATCAAGTAAGAATCAAGGATGAATATATCTTCAACAAAGCCTTTAGAACAAGATATGGACACTACGAGTTTGTCGTAATGCCATTCGGGCTCACCAACGCCTAGCTGTCTTTATGTGCTTAATGAATAATATAATGCATAATTAATTAGATAAATTTGTTGTCGTGTTTATCGATGACATCTTAATTTACTCTAAAATAGAAGAAGAACATAAAGAACACCTAAAAATAGTTTTACAAGAGTTGCGAGAACAACAACTCTTCACGAAATTTAGTAAGTGTGACTTCTTCAAGGATGAAATTCAGTACTTAGGTCATGTAGTGACTAAGGAAGGAATTTCAGTCGATCCTGAAAAGATTCGGGCAGTCGAAGATTGGCCGGTTCCTAAAGATGTAACGGATGTGAGGTCATTCATGGGAATTACCGGTTATTACCAGAGATTCGTTGAAGGCTTCTCAAAAATAGCAAATCCAATCACTTCCTTGCAAAAGAAAGGCAAGAAATTTGATTGGAACTCAAAATGTGAAGAAAGTTTTAAGAAATTAAAAATCTTATTAACTAGTGCACCTATTCTAAGGATAGCAGATCCTAATAAGGACTTTGTAGTGTGGATTGATGCCTGTAATGATGGCTTAGGTGGTATTCTAACTCAAGACGAGCATGTCATTGCCTATGAGTCTAGGAAGTTAAAAATTCATGAAAAAAATTACGCAACTTATGATCTAGAACTTGCGGCTGTTATACACGCCTTAAAAATGTGGTGACATCATTTAATAGGTAGAAAATTTATTCTAATTACTGATAATAAAGGACTGAAATATCTTTTAGATCAGCCTAACTTAAACGCTAGACAAGCAAGGTGGTTAGCATTTTTGAGTGAATATGATTTTGAAATCCAACACATAAAGGGTAAGGAAAATAAGGTGGCTGATGCATTGAGCAGAAACGCAAAGTTAAACTTTACAGCAGCAATCAGCACTTATGCTTCTGATTTAAATGAATAGCTTAGAGAAGGGGTAAAACAAGATGAAAATTATTAGAAATTGCAAATTGCAGCTAAGGAAGAACCTACAGAAAGCTTAATAAAAGGTTATAGTTTAAATGAAAATGGATTTTTATTATTTAAAGATAAACTGTATGTGCCTAACATGCCTAAGGCTAAGTTGTTAATTCTAGACGAAGTCCATAAAACACCTTATTCAGGACACCCAGGTTACCGAAAGACTGTAACCATGTTAAGAAAAGAATAATTTTGGCCTAATATGAAAGATGAGGTAGCTGAATACATTGCTAGGTGTTTATATTGTCAACAGGTGAAAACCGAACACCAACACCCAGCTGGTTTGCTACAACCTTTACCTATTCCCAGCTGGAAATGGGAAGTGATTAGCTTAGATTTTATTACTGGACTGCCCAGAAATCAGAATCAAAATGACTCTATTATGGTGGTGGTTGAAAGGTTAAGCAAAGCAACACATTTCATTCCTGTCAAAACTACTTGCAAGGCTGCCAATATAGCTGATATATTCTTAAAGCAGATTTTTCGGTTACATGGAGTACCGAAAGTTATAATTTCAGAAAGGGATCCTAAATTCATAGGAAATTTTTGGAAGTCCTTGTTTAAGGGATTAAATACAACATTGAATTTCAGTACCTCCTGCCATCCTCAAACAGATGGACAAACTGAAAGAGTGAATCAGGTGTTGGAGGATTTATTAAGGATGTATGTTAAATATTAGCCAGGTAAGTGGGAAGACTACTTACATTTAGCAGGGTTTTCATATAATAATAGCTATCAGTCATCAGCTAAATTTAGTCCATTTGAAATTTTGTATGGACGTAAATGCAACACTCCTATCTTTTGGAATAATCCAGTAGATAGATTGGTGTTAGGACCAGAATTATTGAAGGAAATGGAGGAAATTGTGAAACAAGTGTAGGAAAATTTGAAGGTGGCACAAGATCGGTAAAAGAGCCGAGAAAACTTGAAAATAAATCCCAAGGAGTTCCAGGTGGGTGAGCATGTGTTTATAAAGGTAAGGCCAAAGAAAATCTCTCTAAAACTAGGGAGTTGTGCAAAACTAGCACCACATTACTGTGGTCCCTTCGAAATTTTGTCTAGAATTGGTCAAGTTGCATATCAGCTAGCATTACCGCCTAACTTGAAAGTACATAATGTTTTTCATATCTCTATTTTGAATAAGTATGTTCATGATGCTACTCATGTGGTTGATTGGAATGTTGTACAGGTGGAACCGGAAGGAGAAATTCTGGTGGAACCGGATTGTATCCTTGAGAGGAGGGAAATTACACTGCGGAACCGCACCATTGGACAGGTGAAGGTGCAATGGAAGCACCTTAGTCTTGAAGAAGCCACCTGGGAACTGGAAAGCAAGATGCGGGAAGCATACCCAAATCTGTTCTAGGGGACTGTAGAGGATGGAGAATAAGTAACATCGAGGACGATGTTACATTTTAAGGGGGTGTGTATGTCACATACCCCAATTTTGTAAAATAATGTTAATTGTTTTAATTTGATTTCCTAAGACATTATGTTAAATTTAATGCTAAGCAGGAACTGATGACTCAGCAGAGTCAAAAGAAGTGGAATGTAATTCTGAATATTTTATTATTAATAAATAAAAAGTGGAGACAATAGCTTGGGAGAGCTGTTAATAAGAGTGTTACTCGTCAAACTACTAGAAGGAACTAGGTGGAGAGCAAAAGATAAGTGGCAGCATCCTCAAACACTTCCTAGGTTGCAGGTGGCAACTTCCCTACATTTGGGGTCATGATCCCCCAAGAAAGTGGGATCAGAGCAGGTGGCTCAATAAATGACAACTAACCCAAAAAGACCTAGGAAATATTTTGAAAGTACCCAATGTAGAGAGCTGAAGCTGCTCAGATATTTTCCAGGAGAAGAATCATTCAGGAGGAATGTACTTCAAGGAATTCATTGGGAAAAAGGGAAAACTTTAAGGAAGGTGTTTTGAGAGATAATCTGCAGTAACTTGGTTTGATATAGCTTGCTAGCTAAGAGAATTTACTGATAAGTTCAGGATTGGTATTGAGTCTGAAGACTAGTACTTGATTATTGCTGCACCTAGTTCCAGCCAGGGAGACTAGAGAAAGCTCGGGGGTCCTGAGGATTCGTTGTTTGAGCACTCTCTAGGAGTTGGTAGGGAGGAATGGCCTCCCATTGCTGTTGTTTTCCAAGATCAAAGAACATGTTCTATTGTTTATTAATTTTTGTGTATTATCTGTGGATGATTGACTGATGCATTGTAGCTTATGATGTAAGGATTTAGATGGTTTAGTAATTAAGTTGTTCTTAGTTGTTTAGTAATAGAATCAGTTTGATGAGAAATAAAACCCTACCTGTGTTTTTCCTCATCTGGAGTGATCCAGACCGTACTCCAACACAGGTGGTGAAATTATTAATAAAAATAGTATGATGAAAATGTAGAATAAAATGTTAGTGGAATTATAGAATATTTCCTTTTAATTTTGTTATTAGAAGAAATATGTTTTATACCAGGAGTAGAGTTAAACCTGGACTGAGACTGTCAGTTTATTAGAAACAGAGAAGGAAGTTATACTATTTACTTATAGTAGTATGTGTAGGTAGATAAAACAGTTCTTGATATAGTATTTACCTTCAGTAATCTTATGGCTTATTTGAATTCAAGAAAAGAGTATAATACTAAAATAGGATTAGACTAAATAAACATGCTATTTAACTTACAGACTATTTCTTCCAGTTTAGGATAATTTAACTACTATATGTATAGCAGCAAAACTGAAAGTAAGAATAGTTAAACGTTGAATTAATTCTACAGTTAAACCAAGCTGGTCTTAGATTTTATTTACAATTGGTAATGGAATCAATTCATTTTGTTTTATTTATTATTATCCAGCTATAGCTTAAACACAAATCTGTAGTTACTAACCTATCCTTCACAAAATGTTAAATAAATGGAGAACATAGTTAGGTGTTATTCTTTTATTCTATAAATACTAGTATTATAATATAAACATGATAATTTAGAATACAGAGAGTATTTCTATAAAATATTCCGTGCAATAAGTACTAGAATACAATACTATCTCTTTATATATTTATAAATAAACTGAATATATAGATAATGTGTACAATTTGTAAAACAATTTTTGTTGTAAGTAAACAACACACATTTCTCAATATGATAAGTATTAATTATATATAATTACATACTTTAAAAAGAGGTAATCTATTAGTTACACAGATACACTGTAAAAACATTAATTATTGATATTCAAAAGGGTAATAAGTATAAAACAATTTTTATAAACTTTATTAAAATAAGAGTGATTAAATACTATAAAGGCAATGTACAGAAACCCTAGTAAATATTATATAAATAATATTTCAGGGTAAGAATCAAAGGCATTAACGCATAAGAAATAAACCAACAGATTAATATTAGGCTCGATTGACCGAGCTCAACCAATCTTTACACTTTATAAATAATAATCAAACCATTTACAGTAGAGCCACATAATTAAAAGATAATTTTAAAAGAAGCTGTAACTATTTTTCTTATACTGTCGAGTTAGGGTAAAACCCTACAAATCCAAAATTTACAACAGAGAATAACTCAAGAGTCCGAAGCTCTTCCAATGCCCTCGGCATCCATTAACAACTAACAGCTTAAGGTTTTAACAGCCCTTCTTCTCTTTATTATATAATTACATAGTAACATAAACAAAAAAACTAAGTGATACAGTCGCGACCTAAGCTGGAGACCTTGCATCAAGCAAGGGATTAACTTCAACAAACAACGGTGAACAGGTCAACCCGTTTGAACCCAAAACCGAAAGGGTTGCAGGCCATGACGCATCAACCCACAAATATCCCCAAGGGACCAAACAAGGAGGAAATGCCATGGTTAAACCAGGCTTACTGTAAACCAACAAGTCGCCATAGCCTTGCACCATATTCACAGAGAAAGAGAGACAGGTTTATACCTGCGTTTCATCACACATTTATTTCGCTATTAGTATTTTGTATTAAAATCAAATTATTAAATAATGAACAACTGTGTAATAAAAATAAGAAAACTGTAAATGGCGTTGCTCACCTCAAAGTTTCATCGAAATGTATCCACCTGCTAGAAGAAACGCTACCACCAGCACGAGAAGGAGAAGGCTTTTCATCAGCTGCAAGGAAGACGGTGTTACTACCTAGCATCAACTAAAGAAAGCAAAGAATTTCAGTCACTAGTCGACAAGGTATAAACCCTAGAACCGTAATGGTTCTCAAACCAAATCAAAACACGATTCACTGCGAAACCCTCTACCCTAGCAACTCTAAATTTCAAGACACGACTCGCAGTAATAGGCCAAGGAAAAAGGAAAAATCTGTACAGTCGAAGGATTAGGAATGGAGCTAGCTCCGCCGGTGAAACCCTGAAGGAAGAACCACTGGCCTGTACTCAAGCAGCAGACAGTTGGGTGACAGTACTTCTTTACTAAACATTCGGGACAAGCTAACGAGGGTGGAAAAAATAGGAAGACAACAATAGCAAGACACAGAATGATAGGAGCCTGAAGGTGATGGAGAGAATGACGAGCTAGGGTTTGATATGGCCCTTATAACCTTACGACGCTTGGCCATGGCTAAGCCATGCCTCCATGCAAATTATTTACACACGGTGGGTATTTTTCCATAGTTGTGATGAGCAATCACAAGAGGACGAGGATACCAATCATTTGTGCCGATTGCGAAAGTTCTACCTTAGTCTTTACTCCAAAGTCAACCTATTATACATGATTGCATGGAAGAAAAGAAATTATTAGTACTCAAACTATGCTTTATCAATCATCCAAGTCATGGAGAGTAATACGATCCATCACTTTACAACTTTGATAATGATTTAACCAACATTTATACTTCTTAGATCAAGGTTAAAATTTGTGTTCACTATGGCGTGGTCCTTTGCATAACCCTTCTTCCTATGCCATGCAACATCTTCTTTTATCCATCAAACAATTATAATCATGGTAGAATAGAGCCATATAAGTATGTTATAAAAAGAAAGTAATAACGTTTATTTTCTTAGTGAGAGCCTTACTCTCAAGCAAGTCTTCATTCAACCCAATATTTGTAACATTAGACAAAGGTAAAATCAATACTCAATCTAGTATATTATGTGTGTAAAGGAGATAAAGGAGGAATTATAGTCAAGGATTATAGAACTTAGATTTAAGAGTAAAACCTTGGACTCTTCATGAGTGAGGTCCATCCTATGACCCCTTTGTTTTATAAACATGGCATTTATTTACTAAACCAACTTTAATCTTATCCAAGATAGGCTAACTGTTATGTTATAAAATAAATTTATATAATCATTCTATGGTAAAGATCTTTCTTGATAGTGTTAGTCTCATTACCGTTGAATGATTAATTATGGAACTAGCATGGTTTACTTTGAGCATAATAAGTCTCAAAATACTTAAGGGCTTAACCTTGAAATTTAATGATTTATGTTAACCTTAACTGATTGTTACTCTCTAAAGCGATTATAGTACAGAAGAATTTAATCCTCCAACACTAGTAAAATTTAATTGATTATGGTATGCAATAAGATTATAACCCCTATAAAATTCAAAGGAATGGAAGTAATATTTGGTACATAAACTCTTCATCATTATACACTACGTTCATATCAAGAAGTAACCAAATCAATCAAGACGTATTTAGTAATTATGCACATTTTAAATTTGACCGTTGATTTAATAACCTTGCCATTTTTAATCTATTGCAAGGAAATATTTAAGGCATATTTACACTTGACGGATAGTGTAGACTTCGAATAGTTCAGTAAGCATTAAGAACTATAAATTTACATCCACTAGAAAGAAGGCATTTATAACCACTACTGATAGAACTGAATCGCATTACTTAGAGTCTAAAAAGAAAGACAGTTGAATGATTTTACCTCGATAAGCTTTGGAATTTGTTTAGCATTTATATTCTTTCTTGAGTTATTTTATGCAAGAAACTTATAATTGAATGCTTTAGAATTTTGATAAGCAGCACCCGAACTTCTTACCTGTAAGTCTATAAGAGAAGGAAAAACTTCTGCGTTAGCTCGAAAGCTAAGTAAGCCCAGAATTTTCATTACAGTTCCACCTTATGGTCGCAAAGAGAAAACAAGTCAGTAAACTGAAAAAGAACTGGTCTATAAAGATAAACATAACCAAATAAATAATTCAGATAATGAATTCAGTAACACATAACTAATTAAACAATTAGTTGACTGCATTTATGATATTTAGCAGTATTTCAAAAAAATAAATTATTTTTCGGAAAATTTGGGGTTTTTACAATGGTCATCTATGTAAGCATTAGAAACAAAATGAATGGCATCATACAGGGCTTCATATGGACTGAGAGAAGATGGTTTAGCAATCTCTTTTCCTTTTGACATGCCCTCGGTCGTGGAGGATATCATGTTTACTATGGTAGTTTATGTACTAGGAGGGGAAGTGATAAATAGAAAAATTCACATGAGTGAAGAATATTTCAACAATCCAACTCCTACAGACTGATACAGAGGAGGTGATCGCCCTAACATAGGAACATCATTTGTCATGGAAGTAGTAATATCCGCTGAGCAATAATCAAGCTGGTTTATGGTCACAATTTTACCTTGATGTGGGAATAGGAGTGTGTGAAACACCAATGATGCTACGACCGTCATAGAATAAAACCAATTCCTACCTAACAACAAGTTGTAGTTAAGAGGAGCATAGACCACTTCTACCTGGATAGAAACAATCCCCCCCCTAGCTTGATAGACAATGTTGGTAGTAGACCGTGGGGTTGAAAACCACATCCATCGAAAGCCTTAAGGGTGGTCGGTGAATTACTAAGCTGAGGAAAACCAATGGATTTCCAAGAATACATAGACAAAATAGAGGTGGAAGCTCCCTCATCCAATATGGTACAATGGAACTTTCTAGACATCACTCTAGTAGCGATTTGAAAAGCGATCTTGTGGGATAGCCTTGATTTATAATTATCCACATTAAACATGGTCATGGTGGAATTCTCACCTTTAAGGATGGCAACAAATTCTTGAATTGTGTATGACAACTTTGGAGTACTTCCAACGTGAACATAGCACAGGGTGCTTGAGCTAAATCTTCAACAACATTATAAAATTGGATAGCACGAGCACTAGGATTGAAATCGTTTTTATGGATTGTACTCTTCAGGGGACGCAGGATTTTGTCAAAACTAGGTTTCTCGATAGTGAGAGGACCATTAGAAGAAGGTGTAGGATAAGGGTTGGTGAGAGGAGTCTTCTTAGAAGAGGTACTCTCATATTTATTCTCAGGTGCCTTATCATATGTCTGGATTTTGATAGTCAACACAACTGTTTCAGTGGATATCATACAAATGTCTTTAGCGGTGGATGAAGAAACATGCAAATATGTATGGTTAATCAACTGTTGTTGTGATGGAAAGGGGCCAGTTAACACTGCTGGTGTGGGTACTTTTCAAAAATTTATTAATCTCTTCATGACAAGGACACTCCTTCATGAAGTGATTATCTCCACACAATAAGCAAGGATACCTAGCCTTCCATTTAGGTTTTGCATCATTCTATGGGGTATATGTTTTGGTACCCTCCTGCTGGTTTCCAAGTTTTTTCTTCTTACCTATTCCTTTCTTCTTATTACCAAGTGATTGTGAGGATTGAGTTGCATTTACCTCGGTGAAAACCGTAGGAGTATAAGAAGTTGTAGTTGAAGCGCAATGTGGCTTAGCAAGATTGGATGAAGATGAAGGATGGATTGTACCAACAAAACCATCAACAAGAGTCTCTGCATGTGTCTTAGTGGGATCAGTGCTGGGGCAAGGAGAATGAGGCATTAAATCATACAAAAATATAAACTGAGAATAGACTAGGTCTAATTCTTGGGCCCGACTAATATCATGCTCTTCTGTGACAACACCACCCATGGCCACATCTAGGGAAATAGGTGGCAACAAGGAATTGGTGAACCAGTTAGCCAAAAGTTGAACTGAAATGGGAGCCTTGATTAACCTTTGATGCCTCTTCCATTTATGGATATGATCTGATATGTGAGTGGAGGTATTTTTCTGAAGAGGAGTCAAGAGGTCCGTACCAATTTCATACTGAATAGGTAACTAAAAATGAGTAAGAAATATTGTTGCCAATGAATTAAAATTCACAAATGAATGTTGTGGAAGTTCAATGTACCATTTTGTGGCCATGCCTGTCAAAGTCCTTTGGAAGAGTCTCAAATGGATATAGGCATCCATAAGGGAGTTTGATGAATGCCATAAATGGAAAGTCATCACATGATTTTTGGGATATTCACCTTGTTTTCCATCAAAATTTTGAATGTCTTTTGGATCTTTGACCAGGATGGTAGGCCAAAATGGATCGTGTTGGATGGGATCGCTTATTAACTTGGATGAGTTAGGTAAATCCAATGTAGACAAAAATGGAAGTTGTCGATTGGGTTGTGGGTAATTATAATATTGATAAGGTAAAGCCACCCTTGCAGGACCAAAGGTCTGTTGAGGTTGACCGTAAAACCCACCAAATTGTTGATAGTTAGGAGCATTTTGACCCATAAAGATTGGTTGCACCTGGTTTGCCCCGGTTTGACGCCCGTAAGTAGGATGAGTCCATTGATTGGTAACTCCTCCAAGATAAGAGACACATGAAGGATTGTTGTATTATGCCCCACTAAGGTATTGATTACCAATGTTAGGTTGTTGTGGAGGGACCACGCTGATGTGGGAGGCTGTGAAGTAGGAACAATATGACCAAGACCAGCATGACCATTAGGTACAATAGCTAGAGGGGGAATATGTGAGATGTTATGTAGAACAAGCACATAATATACCCTAGTTGGTTGGGATGTAGGAGGGAAAAATTGAATCCCAACATTTGGAAAACCCATGGAAGGTATAAAAGCTCCTCCCACATGAGGATTTGATAATGGATTCTGAGATGAATAAAGTAGTATCAAAGGAGTAGAAAGTATAGACACTGTAGGTGTATATGGAGGATTGGCTAGAACACCACTAGAAGGAATATTTAATGACCTACCTAAAATATCACTTTGTAGAAGGTAGGGGAAAGATATTCTAGAATTTGGGGTCAATTCCATAGCTGACACATTCACAGTGGTAGTAGTACTGAACTAAGAGATAACTTTACCAAGGGAAGTTTCCCAAAATGGTACATTAGGCCCAAATATGGGAGCTATCGTGTCATCGGGATGAAATTGATGAAGCCCATCTCTAGAAGGATTTGGGATGAAAAAAGAGGCATTTCGAGATGAGGGTTGCTCCGTTAGTGGTGGTCCTGAAAGGTCCTGAAAGGGAGCATTGGGAGGAGGAGATTCAAACACTTTTTCCTCAACTGGAACTCCTTCCAGTTCTGGCATACTATCACTACCTTCCTTGGAATGGTTCTCCATGTCCCTTTCCATGGGAGGTTGAGTCGGAGGATTCATAGGATTTTTTGGTGATAATCCTTGTAACCAATGGAACCTCCTCCACTGGAAATCAACCAATTTATAAAAAACAAACTAATCTCAAAGGTAAAATTATCTATCTAAGAAAGAAAGACAAACCCTACTTATGCTAAAGAAAAAATCAGAACTTGTGATAGGAGTGGTAAAAAAGTCAGGATTCTCACAAGATTGTCAAACCACCACAACTCGCTATATGCCACAGGGTCCAACAGTAGAGCGTGACAAGGAGGATTGGGACCATACCCTTGCCTGAATATTTGAATGCCTAGATGTTACATGTGTAGTAATCTCACAGAGTGTTGTTCTCGGTGTATTGCGGTGATATGATGGTCAAAGGACTATGCTCAGATGGTCTCAGGATCCCTAAAAGTGTTCTCTATATATGCAAGGTACGTGGGAGCTCCACTATGTAGTAGTGTTGTCTAATGCACAACCATTCAAAAGGGACCTTCCAATATAAAACTAAGTATGTGAAGTAATTTTATATATAACTCAAGGGTATGTGAAAGGCCATTCGATATACCAGTGGTACATGGCAGAACCACATGATCCCCGAGATGCATTGCAGGAAAAAAATGACAACTACTATGCTTAAATATGTTGGAACACGTCTCTAACCTATCACACCTTTCTACAATTTTTAACCTAATTCTAGTGCTTGATTTTATCTTTGTGGTTAAGTGAATGCATGAGGTGAGTACATAAAAGTAAAACCATGTAGAATGATTGTGAAAATATTTCCTTTCATTTTCTCAAAATTCCCTACTTAGAGGAGGGATAGAGGTTTGATTTCTACTTTATCCAGAAAAGACTAAATCCTAGGAAAATGAGAAAGAACTAAATCTTGCAATATATTGCAAGCACAACATGAATTCAAAATCAAAGTTTTGGAAAGGGAAATGCCAAGATCTCTTTTCGAAAGAAAAGGCTACGATAACTACTCAACACACCTATTTTCCAATTTTCTTCAAAATGAAACGAAGAAGTACACAACACACTTTTTCCTCTTGTTTGAGAGTAAGATCACTTAAGAAACAAGCTGACTATAAACACTTGAGGTTCTGAAAGACCAATCATGTCTCTACCAACCTGTACCTAAGCCTAAACTAGACCTTTCTCTCAATTTTCAAAATCAAAGAATGAAAAAACTCAAATTAAACTAATGAAGAAATTAAAAGCAAATCCAGTTTCTTTCAATTTGATTAAACAAAAATCAGAGTTTTGGATCTACACTTCCTTATCAGAATCCTTCTTCAACCAAAACAAAAAATTACAAGAAGCACACACGCTAGTTCAACTAGTTCTCATAGGTATAACCCTAACCAAGCCTAATTCAATACTTAGATTTCAATTCAAGGATGAAATTAATAGTAACAAGCCAAAATCAACTCCAAATATTAAAAATACAAATGCAAATTTTGAAAATGCATTGGGATTTAAACCCTGCTTGGAACCGCTTGTTGAAGTTTTTGTACAAAGCGTTACTAGTCGGATAACGCCTAGGGTCCATAGGAACAAAGTGGCAGTATCGCCCTTTGTCCACTAGATCGGAGTGGTGGAACTGCTTGTTTCCTTTGCAAAAAGTACAGTGACCGCCTTTGGTACACTACCGAAGCGTTGTGGCTCTTTTAAGTCTCAAATCAAGACACAAAGTGAAAAATACAATGTTAGAGTTCAATTTACTAGCATAAAATGATAATAAAAAGCCAAGAAATAAAGCATATGAGGCAGATCTAGACAATTCTAAGAAAATATAATCATTCTCTAACCAAATCCAACTAAACAACTAATAGATATGATTAATGGATAAATTGAAGCTTGAAACATAGGTAAATAACTAAGAATTAAGAAAGAACATAAGTTCTAGACACTCTCCCCAGTATGGTTGCCAGATTTGTTGCTAGAAATTATCATCTTTTGCGGACATAAGATTTTTCCTTAGACTAAAGTCCTAACATCTAGAATAAATGAGTTACAACAATTAGAAGCACTTCCCCTATGTTGTAGAGGAAAGTTTCCTATGTCTAGGGCTTAAGAGGCATCAATGCACTGGGGTTGAAAGAGAGATGCAAATGGTTCTGCAAGTATATTTAAGCAAGGTTCAAATATTTGATTGGTTCATACCTTAGCCAAACGAAGGTTTATCCAAGCAACCCTTCAATCGTCCTCTTGCTCTTCTTTCTCTAAGAGACCTGTAAAATGAATTATACCTTCCTCAAACCAATATGACCAGATATAAAGTAATGATAATCAAATAAATATGAGATACTAATCTGATTAACATAAACATTTGATCATAAATAGAGATTCAATCACACATTTAATAATGATTTTGGATGAAGAAGGACATCACATATTTATTAATCATGAAAATAAGTACAATTATACCTTCTCTTAAAGTTGGGCACCTCACAAAACCTTGATCTGGTTTTGATGCTTCTTTCTCCAAGGAACACAACCTCTAAGCTCTGGAACACAAGAAGAAAGATTCTAGGGAAAAGGTGTGGGAAAAGAGAGTCCCATCTCCTCCAGCATAACAATGAAAAGATTCAAGTCTCCTCTCATGGACCTCCCTATCTATATTTATACCTTTTTGAAGATATAGGTTCGAAGACAAAGTAGTTACAATTGAAGGAGTTAGTTGCATAACCACCCAAACTACCCGAATTTCAAAAAACATTTTTTTTGACATCTACAGGAAACACACGCGGGTTTCAAAGACAATAGTCGCGTATTCAAGGGGTACATATGGGTTGTAGTAAAAATAGTCACATATGACACATGGTTTTCAATGTAAATAGTCACGTATTAAGGGAACATGCGAGTATTATATAGAAGAAGTCGCATGTAAAAAGTGAAAAACAAGGGTTTCCTTAAGGAAACTCATGTGTACATAAAAAAATATCATTGTTAGGGTAATTCTAGGAATTTTCAAACTTTGGTGTCTTCTGGAAAGTTTATCTGACCCAGATACCTTTCCAACCATGTAGAGAAGAGGTCAAACAGAGTTAGAGAACTCCAGATATGGGTCCTCCAAGTTAGTTTTTTTTTCAGTGACTTTCATGAAGTGTCGTCATGGAAGTGTCAACATGCGATGAAATCATGGGAAAGTGGTCACAGGAAGATATGTGTCAGTTTGGGATATAACAAATTCCCCCTAACATATGAGGTTAGAGGGAAAGATGATAGCTGAAATATGTTAGAAAGGAAACAGTTGAATATGGAGAGAGAAGAGAATCCAAGATCAAAAGGCTCGAACAAAGGTACCTGAAAGAGAGAAAAATGTCAGAAAAAACTGATCTCTGGGACATACAAGTCCATATACAAATGATTGCCATAAATATACAGGTGGATCCAACATATGTATAACTAATAAAACTATCATGGTTGGTCAGTATGAAAAAGGGAACCATGTCAAATCTAAAGGAGTCATGGCCACAAATGAACAAGGTGGATTCATGCTCAACAATTAATCATAGCCACAAGAATACAAGGTGGATCTATGTCTCAGAAAAATGCCATATGAAGTGTGACAAGGTCTTGCGTATCTCGGGCTATAGCAAAAAATATGATGATGCTACAGTCGGCCCAAGTTCTTCAATCCAAACCATCCAAAAGGTATGAATCCTAACCATGTGAATAAAGGAGTTGAATTTGAACATGGAGGAAACTGTTTAATTATCGGTCAATGATGAGAACCGTTAACAAACACAAGGGTAACCACCATTTATGAAAATGGTCCTCAAGGTACCTAGTACATTCTAACAAGTGTCAATACAAGGAGTTGAAGTCGAACACTTGAAGAATCCATCGGGTATGAGAAAGTAGGATATTCCCACTACCCAATAGCGAGGGAAATTGCCACTGATGACTGCAATCCCCAAGGTGCTATCATAAAACTCTAAATCCCATTCCCAGAGCAATATGTGTTGTAGTCAATAGGAATAGATCTGTTGGAAGGAAGGCATTAAGGCATCCTCCATCATCCAACACAATTTAAGTAAAAGACTAATTGGATCTAGAATTAGTACTGAATTTCACAACAAGGACCACTGAAGACATGATGTAATGAACTAATACCAGGGAATGGCTGACACAAAAGGTCAAGGCAACTACAAAATGGTTGAAAAAGGTTTAATACTTGAATAATGAGCATGACACAAAAGTGAATTAGGGAGCTTTTGACACAAAGAGACCAATGATGCAACTATGCAATGTAGGAGACATTGACATATTCCCCATATAATTGAAAAAGAGGCCAACTGGAGGAGTAAAAAATATGAATTGGGATAAGGTCAAAATACTAGGACCCAACTATTGATAGACTCAAAACTAGTGCTTTGTTCAAGGAAACAAGACTTGTTGCCATGATGTAAAATACATGTGAATGAACTTCCCTTCCCTCTTTATTGTAAAGGTTTAACGGGTCTAAGAAAGAAAAATCGATACCTTCTTCATTTTTGGCAAGCCCGAAGAAGAGACAGAAGAATACTTGATCAAGCACTGATTCGTGGATTTTACGAGCCCGAATCAGTGAATGCTCGATGATGTTTTCATAGTTTAGAGAGTTTGAAAAATACAAAGAAGACTCCAAGAGGGGGAATTTTTCATCCAATTTAGTCTCATGAGGCCGGAAAAGTATAAAAAAAACCACAGAATAACTCTCTTAGCTTCCGAAGAACTAAGGCGCACCTTTTTCGTATTTAGTCGGGTAGGTCCGAAAAAGGTTAAATTACCACCTACCCAACGCACCTTCAGAAGTGGCAGATAACCTGAGTTTAACTAGTGTGAAGGAAGGAAAGATCACTCGGAAAGATCCATTTGATTACGATAAATGGGGCTTACAACAATAAAATCGATGCTTTGTTATTTAGGGTTTAACGAGCATGACAAAGACATAAAGTACGCTCAGAATCTTTTTCATGTTTGGGTCCAGAGCATGAAAAAGACAAAACTAAGCTCATACCGAGTGTTCCTTTTCCATAAGTTTAGTCCCTTAGGTCCGAAAAAGTGATAAACCTATGCCTGAGAATACTCTTCTCAATTCTAAAGAAAAGAGAGTGCTCCTTTTCCGTTTTATTCCACATGGTGTGAAAAAGCGATAAACTACCACCAATGTGGATGCTGCTCGTTCACTTATTATTAATGAGTTTGAATGAACAAGTTTATTCGATAGTCGAGTCTATTTTTAGGAGTCAGAACTGGGCCTAAAGAAACTCCATATATTTCCCATGAAGTTTTAACGAGTCCGGAAAAATCAACTCGCCCTCTCCTTACTATTTTTAATGAGATTGAAGGAGAGTAGAAAGAATGCTCTAAATGCGAGGAGACGAGTGTCATAGGTAGGCTAAACTAGTTCCAAGTGTAAGGAACAAACCTATGCATAATGCAAGTAACATGAGTGAGATGAAGACACTCGAGGAACGTCTCCTCAAGGTAAAAGGTGTCAAGTTGCAAAGGAGGGATGATACAAGGCTGAGCGATGATGAGAATAGATATGAGGGCTTATACAAAAAGCTAAGAGCGTGGAAGCCAAGATCAGGCTCATAAGCGTGATTAGGGTACATGAAAATGCAGTTATAGCTTGAAAAAAAAGGCGAGTCCAATAAACAATTGTGAATCCAACTAAAAAACCTATCTCCAAGAAACAACAACATCATAATCACATTCAGAAGAAAAGATCCAATGCATGTCACTTTTGCGGAAACACATGCAATTTTTCTATCTTCTACAAAAGTTGTAGTTAAGGTAGAATCAAACAAAGAATATTCTATAGTGCCAAGGCCCGAGGGTTTATGATCAATAAGATTAACCTCAGAAGAAAAGAAAAAATCAACAAGGGAGATAGAGTCTGCAGAAACAAACTCAGTATCACAGGAGTTGAAAACTCATAAGAAAAATCAAACTCATTAGGATCACTGACTTGTTGTTCTAAGGGAGAGTCCAAAAACTCAAAAATACCAACATAATAAGATCGATCCATGTTAATATCAGGCTTACTAAGAAAATCAGGGTTAGACTTAGTCACAAATGAACCAACATCCAAAAGAAGGTTAGACTATATCAAAGACTCTAGGAAGACTTCATCCGAAGGAAGGAGATCATCATAAATAGGACACATGTCTAAAATTTCAAATGGATCGACTGAGTGGAGAGAAAGCTCCATAGTCTGTATAGGATGAATCACCTGGTCAACTGCTGGGACCAAGTCTTGAGAAGGTACACATGAAAACAGAGGCTGCTTCTCAGTAGAAATTGAATGCAAAAGACATGAGGCCACATAGGTCACCCATGGCAGGGTAGTGTTTATCAAAACACTGGGAATCAATAAAGGAAAGACATGGTCTCTAGTTGGGTTAGGAGACAGATCGAGAAAATCCAACTTATCAATAGTGACAATTTCTTCACCATGATTAAAGTACATCACATGAAAGAACGTTGACACCACAACTTGCATGGAATAGACATAATCATGCCCAAGGAGCATTTTGAAGTCCAAGGGGTCTTTTATCACCATGAATTCAACTAAGACAGTCTTCCCACCAAAAGTAATAGGTGTTTGAGAAAGAATTCCCAAGGCTATACTAGTTCTTCGATCAAATTCTAGTAACTGACTAGAAGTCAACAGAAGGCTAGGAGATCCCATGCCTCGCCAAGCACGAGCAGATAAGATACTAACTGAGGCTCCTTCATCAACAATACAATGAGCAATTCTTGTACTGTACAACTTTGACCTTTATCTAGAAAGGTCCATTAGAAGGAACATGCATACCAACTAGGCTATCCTAATCAAAGGAAGCAATCTGAGAGCTTGGTGGGGTTTGATCCGAAGCAAGTTCAGTGCCCCCTTGTTTAGTAAGTTCTGAACTGGCAGTGAATAAAATGTGACTAGTAGACACTTCACTCTCCAAATAAAGAGTGGGATTTATTGATAATGGAGTCGATTCAACCACTTCGTGAAAGTCACTCTCCAAAGGGAGAGTGGGATTGACCAAATATGACATTGGTTTAATCACATTAGGGTCACTCTCCGAAAGAAGAGTGCAGTGAACAAAATACAGGGAAGGTTTGACCACTATATCAAACAAAGGTTGAGTAGGTTGTTGAGAAAATATATATTTTTTTAGGAGAAGGAAATCCTCGAGTCTCATACCACACTCTTCGCACCACTGCGATAGCCAGGCACTGGTGAGTAAGATGATCTCCTTCACATAGCTTACAAGGGAACTTAAGTTTGCACTTCAAACAACTATTTTTCTCAATGGTGTCAACATGAATAGCAGTGGCTGACTATTTTCTCTCATCATGACCTACAGAGGTTGAGAGTTTTCTCCCATCATGACCACCAGAGGCTGGGTGACTGGGCCCAACCTGACTAAGAGAGGCTGGTTGTTGAAAAACTTCAGGATGTTTAAAATGGGATGACCATGAAACCAAACTCTTCATGCCTTCACGATGGAAGGGAATTTGTAAGTAAGGTGGTCTCCCTCACAAAGCTTACACAGAAACTTGGGCTTGTGTTTTGAACGAGTAGTCTTTTCAACAGTGTTAACATGACTCGTAGTGGCTGATTGTTTGTCCTCGGCATGAAATATAGAGGCTAAGAGACTGCCCCCATCATGACCTGAAGAGGTTGAGAGACTGGGGTCCAACATGACTTGCAGAGGTTAAACGAGCACCAAAAACATGACCTACAGAGGTTGAATGGTTAGGATCAACATGTTCTATAGCAGTTGAGTGTGTGCCCCCAGCATGACCTTTAGAGGCTGGGTGCATGGATCCAGCATGACTTGCAGAGGTTCGATGGGGAGGTTCAAATAAACATACAAAGGTTGAATAGGTTCCCTCGGCATGAAATGTATAGGCTGAGTGACTGGATCCAACATGACCTAGAACAATTGGCAGGATCCCACCAACATGATCAACATAGGATAAATGGTGAAGATCAAATTGACTTACATAGGTTGAGTGCTTAGATCCAACATGACCTGTAGAGGTTGGATAGATGGCCTCAGCATGAAGTATAGAGACTGGGTGGTGAGGTTTAACTTGACCTGTAGAGGTTGAACAGGTGCCATTTTTCTTATGTGTCTTCTTCCTATTCCTCCTTCTTTTACTCCTTTTAGACTACCGGTTACTAGTATCAGTACTTTCACTGCATGAGGCAGAAGGAGGAGGATATGTGACTATAGGTGAAAGGGAATTAGTGTTTTGATACCCTTGATATAAGGAGCTTACTTGAGTAGCATTAGGACGATTCAGGATAGTTGTAGTGGAAAACAACCACACCGTTAGCCCTAGGGTGAATCTAGGTAGATTCAAGGTGGCCATCAAAGGAACACCAACATTCCCTGTGAGATTTATCATATAAGGAGTTACCAACATGGGGATCTCTTGGTTGGTGTTCCAAGGGGTGTTAGCCATAGTTTCAGAAAAGGAGACAAAGTACCGACAAACCACAAAGCACTCACTAAAAATTTCCTAAATCCCAACAGACAAACGGGTATAAGATATTCCTTCCAGAAGAAAGTTGATAGATCATTACTTGGTGTCCATGTAGATGTTCTTAGGCATAAGCAGAGAAATCACCCAACCACCCTCCCACACCTTCTACCTGGGTTACCTTCCAAGCCCATCCAAGGTAGACCAGAAATAGCCTTCTAGTATACCTGTTTATGAACCCTAATGTCAAAGAGACTAAAGGCTACCACAGCTACACTGAGAGTCTACGGGGACAGTCGCAATCCTGATTCATACATATGGTTAGGGTAGAAAATCCGAAAACCCTGTCAACACTGACACCACATGGGGCCCAAGAGATGGTATTGATAAAAGTACCCATATGCGTAAAAATCCTTATATACGCTCGAACAAAGAATCAGAGGGTTATCTCCTCAGTCCAGGTCCTCACGCGGCCTCATGCTTAAAAACTATGTGAGAGGAGCTTCCCAAATGCACTCAATATAGAGGAGTATTCACCTAGGAATGGGCCAACTATGTCTGAAATCAAGTACTTGTGGATAGTTAAAACTCCCTAGTCCACATGTCTAGCCTAAGCTAGTTGGTGTAAGAGCCTAAAAAAGAAAACTTACTAGTAATTTTTAATTATATCGTTCTTTTTAATTGGCTATTATTAGTCAGAGGTAATGGCATAAAACTTGCATGGGGTTTTGACTCAAAGTTGAAACAAAATGAGTAAGAAAAGAGAAATGAAGTGCAAAAAGAAAAAACTATTCTCTTTCTTTTTCAAATAGAAACTTGAAAGCCACAAAAAAACAATTTCTTTTTATTTTTTCAAAAATTATGATATGCAGTGCATTAAAGACAAAACCCTAATATACATGCACATTAAAAAAAATATGTTCTTTTTCTTTTTATTTTATAAATGCAAAATAAAACTACCTACAAACTAAATTATGCAGATAACAAGAACAAAGCAAAAGGAACTCTGCTATACAACCATGAAACAAACTCTAGAATGCCCTAAATTTAGTATAAACCCTACTTGGAAAGAAGGCTTGCATAAGAGACAAGTCAACTATTTTGGCACGGTGAAGTAACCCAACAAAAGAAGAAGGAAAAAAAGACCAATAAGCTTCTAAGTTCAAACAAATATCACTAACAGAGGCTGACCATAAACATAAGCCAAAAGTAATTCCAAGCAAAGGGGGTGGGGGGGATGAGAAAAGACAAAACCCTAATGCTACAAAAATACCCACCACATAGATAAATAACACCCAAAATGGATGACACTAACTCCCTAGAGTCATGCACCTGCATAGTACCCCAAAAGACCTACCAAACAACCCACAACAGTAGAAAAAACCACAAAATGAAAAAAAAAACTCTGTTTCTGAGGCACACCCGAGTTTTAGTACTGATAGGTCATGTGTCATACACGGGATAATAGTATAGCAGGTTGCGTGTATAAACCATACACGCAAATATTTAGTCTGCAACTCGTGTATGGGTGGGAAAAGGCTTAAGAAAGGCCAAAAACTTTCTTAGGAAGGTAGTGGAGGTGTTCTATCAGACTTAGAAGATGTTCCTTAGTGGCAAGAAGGACCTAAAACCTTACAAAAGACTGGAAGAAATACAGAGAAACCCCAAGCAGACAACGCTCTCCCCAGTGGATTCACCATTTCTATTGTAGAGGAAAGTTTCCTATGGCAATAGTTTAAGATGCCATCAACGTACTGGGGTCACAAAGAGAGATGCAAATGGTTCTGCAAGTATATATAAGCAAGGTTTAAAGATTTGATTGGTTCATACATTATCCAAATGAAGGTTTATCCAGGAAACCCTTCAATCATCCTCTTGCTCCTCTTTCTCTAAGAGACCTGCAAAATGATTTATACCTTCCTCAAACCAATATGACCACATATAAAGTAATGATAATCAAATAAAGATGAAATACTAATCTGATTAACATAAACATCTGATCATAAACAGCTATTCAATCACACATTGAACAATGATTTGGGAAGAAGTAGGACATCACATCTTTATTAATAATGAAATATAATACAATTATACCTTCTCTTCAAGTTGGGAACCTCACGAAACCTTGATCTGGTTCTGTTGCTTCTCTTCTCCAAGGAAGTCAGCCTCCAAGCTCTGCAACACAAGGAGAAAGCTTCTAGGGCAAAGGTGTGGGAAAAGAGAGTCCCAATTCCTCCAACATAACAATGCAAAGATTCAAGTCTCCTCTCATGGAACTCCCTACCTCTATTTATACCTTTTTGAAGAGATAGGGTCGAAGACAAAGTAGTTACAACTGAAGGAGTCAGTTGCATAACCACCAAAACTACCAGAATTTCAAAAAACGTCTTTTTTTGACATCTACAAGAAACACATGCGAGTTTTAGAGACAATAGTTGCATATTCAGGGGGTACATGTGGGTTGCAGTAACAATAGTTGTGTATGGCATGCAAGTTTCAATGTAAATAGTTGCATATTAAGGGAACACGTGAGTATTATATAGAACAAGTCGCTTGTAAAAAGTGGAACATGCAGGTTTCCTTAAGGAAACACACGTGTACATCAAAAATTATCATTTTTAGGATACTTTTGGGAATTTTTATACTTTAGTGTCTTCTAAAAAGTTTTATTTGACTCAAATACCTTTCCAACGGTGTAGAGAAGAGGTCAAATAGAGTTACAGAACTCTATATATGGGTCCTCCATGTTAGGTTTTTTTCAGTGACTTTCATGAAGTGTAGTCATGGAAGTGTCGACATGCGACGAATCATAGGAAAGTGGTCACAGGTATAGATGTGTCAGTTTGGGCTATAAAACCCTAATATTGATATATGCATGGAATGGATCTTTCTCCTATCACACAATATAATGTACCAGCCTTCTAGAATGCTAGATCTCCACAGTTTTACTTGCAAGAAGAATACCACAAAAGAATACAAGATTAAAAGTACCAAGTATGATCTACAATCCTATATAGATGACTAAGGAATTCAATAATGAAACAAGTGATCAGTACACAATGTATTTCATGGGAAAGGAAATTTCATTGCATTAATATAATAAGAGAGAGACTACAACCAAGAGCCTTAGTGTTGAGAAATCTCTTCTTAAGCTAGATCTTGCCTCCAAAAGTTTAAACTTATCCACCTAGTGCCCACTCTCCTTGGCTATATTTGGCTATAGTTTTGGTGTTGTAGTATCATCTTCCTCCCTTACCCATTGGGGGTGAACCACTACTTATAGCCATGGGAGGATAGGAATGGTTGAGATTATTGTGGATGAGGTGGATGGGAGAACCTACAAGGAGGAATCTTGAGTCTAGGTGGTCCAAGAGTCTAGGGATGAGGTTACCACAAAGCTGAGGTTTGAGAAGCTTCTATTTTTAACTTAAAAACTCTAGCACTACTCTTTGTCAACTATAAAAGAGCGTTATCAATAGGGAACCACTCATTGTACAAAGGAATGTGGCGGTGACACCACTTTTAATGCATGGAAGACATGTGTTATAGACTTAGGTAATGCAGTTTGTCCACAAGGAAAGTGCAATGGTGGAAAAAGGCTTTAAATCATTGATCCAAGTCCAAATTTAAATTCATAATTTGGGGAATGGTGGCAAGTTCTGATGTTTTATTCTCAGTATATGATGATTACAAGAAATATGTATAACAAAACTAACTGTACCAATATACTTTCCTCACTCAAGCATCTTTTGCTAAGTTTAGTTTTCATTTATGAGAACTTTCAATTTTTGTCATTTTTTGTTCTCTGGGACAAGATGATCCAAGCACCAAGCTTGATGACAAGTTGGAAGGCATGGAAAAATTCCATGCTTGGAAATACAAAATTGGAGTCATTCTAGAAGATAATGATATTGCACATTTTATCAAGGAAGTTGTCCCGGGGCCCGAAGAAGATGAAGAAAAGGAAAACTACAAGAAGGACATGAATAGAGCCAAGAGGATCATAACAGATTCTATTAAAGATCACTTGATTCCTCAAGTTTACTCCAAGGATACACCTAAGTATATGTTTGATGCCCTATCAAGAATGTATGAAGGAAGAAAAATCAACCAAAAGATGAATTTGAGAGCCTAACTTAAAACTAAAAATATGAGAAAGGGTGAATCTATCTAACAATATCTCACAAGGGTTTCTCAATTCAAAGAACAAATAGACACAATTGAAGACAAGATTGATGAAGATGAATTAGTAATGAATTCTCTCAATGGTATTAATAGACCATGGGATTCTTACGTGCAAAAAATTTGTGCAATAAAAGAAAACCTACAATTTGAAATCCTATGGGAAGAATGTGTTCAAGAGGAAGCTAGAGTAGCAAACCGAGAAGCACTACTTAGGGATGATTCCCATGCTCTATCTACTCATGCTAGAAGAATAAAAGGAAAACATCATTTCAATAAGGAAACTCATAAGAATTTTCATCCTCCTAAGAAGTTTCAAAGGAATAAAAAGGGAGATTATAAGCAGAAAGACTTCTCCTCTTATCAATGTTACCATTGTGATAAGATAGGACACATTGCCAAAAACTGTCCAACAAGAAAAGAAGAATATAAGAGGAGGATAACAAAAGACATCATGCTCATTTATCCAAAGAATGAAAAGAAAAAGAACCTCCCAAGAAGTTAACAAAGGAATAAATTAAATAATATATTTTATTATTTGCTCTCTCTGGGTCCGTGACACCTGGAAATGACACATGGATAATTTACACTGGTGCTTCAAAGCACATGACAGTTTAGAAGAAGAATCTCTCCAATCTTGAAGAAAAGGACTCCCCTCATAACGTTTCACTAGGAGATGACTATCAATATCCCATCAAGGGAATAAGAGAAGCCACATACAAGCTTGATTCATGAAACCTGATGAAGATGAAGGGCATGTTATATGTTTCAGGATTGAATAAGAACTTACTTTCTATTTCAGCATTAGATAAGAAAGGATTCAATATTTCCTTTATATATGGTGAAGTTCTTATGTGTCCTATAGGAAAACCTATAGAACATGAATCTGCCATTGGGATATAAGAAGGAGACATGTATAAACTAAAAGGTCACTCAGAAGCGACATTGATTCATGATACTACAAGTCCATGTGAACTATGGCATAGAAGTTTTGCTCACATAAACTACAAATCCTTACCACATGTGAGCGAGGTAGTAACATGTTTACTAGATCTAAAGATTGATCATGAAGGAGTATGTAAATGATGTGAAAAATGAAAGGAAATAAATAATCAATTTCCAAAGAGAGACAACAAGACATAAGGAATATTGGAACTTATCCACTCAGATGTATGTGGACCAATTCCCTCAACATGTTTAAGTGGGTATGGATATTATGTAACATTCATTGATGATTACTCTTGTAATACTTGGGTTTACTTTTTTAAATCAAAAGATGAAGTGTTTGTAAAGTTCAAGGAATTGAAAGTCTTGGTATAGAATCTTTCTTAATGAAAGATCAAGATACTCAGGTAAAATAATGGAGGAGAGTATACCTCAAATGAATCTAGAAACTTTTGCAAAGGTGTCAGGACTAGGAGGCAAATCACCACTCCCTATAATCCACAGCATAAAGGTGTTGCTGAAAGGAAGAAATATACCATTATGTAAGCAGTGAATACTATGATCCATGATCAAGATATTCCTATGCACTTATGGGAAGAAGCTGTAAGGACAACAATATATACCCAAAACATAATATCCCATAGTGCACTTTGGTTCAAAACCTCCGAAGGGATGTTCATAGGAAAGAAACTATAAGTAAGTGTTAGGATTATTAATCCTCCCTTGGTCAAATGTCTATTAGATTAATTAGCCTAACTTAGGAACCTTAATTAATCATTTGGGTCCACTAGTACAATTGGTCCACTTAGACTAATGGGGCCACATGTACTAGTCACTAGAGTGTGGGGAACACTTATAGAGGTTAACTGCCACTTATTGCATGTGCATGAATCAGTTTGGGTGCCTCCTAGACCAATCCCTACATTTTAGGATCCACTGGGAGTCCCGGTACCAACCTACTTCAGTTAGTTGAAGTTAGTATTAGTTAGTCTTAGTTAGCCCCCAATTACTTTAAGTTAGATATCAAGCAGTTAGCTAGCACTAGTTATGCATGGCTAATGCATGGCTACATGTGGAGTAGGTGCCTTTTCCCACCTACCACACTTAGTTCACCGAGTTAACTAGCAATGACCGATTGATTGAGTTGTTGGACATCTGGGAGTTGATCTGTTGGACTCCGATATTGATTGAGACACCATGAGTTACATGGTCAGTTAAATACAGTCATATCTAGTGGATAGATTTGAATCGCTACCTAATGCATTCTAATTCTTTTCCTATGTAAACTATTGTAACACCAAATTTTATTATTGTGAATGATATTGTAAATTCTTGAGCAATACTTGTCTGTTTCCTGTATGGTTTGTTTTGTTCAGTTTGTATATTCATTATCCATTTGTTGCAAACATTATTAAAACTATCTGCTTGAATATATAAATAGCATTCAAATTCTAATATGGTATTAGAGCCTTCTCAGGCATGTTTCATGCTTGTTTCTCCCCATCAAACATCAGAAGCAACTGGTTTTCCATAGAAGTCCCCTATGATGATTTTATAGATATGGATTTATGCAGAGTAGTGGAGAGGGCATGACGAACCTTGAAATCATGTTCATGTTGAGAGGAAAAACACAATTCTAATAGTTCAAATATTTTTAGTTTTGCAGTGATATTTTATAGTTTTAACTTCATATGGATTCGATATTATCAGTTCCTCTTCTTACTCCATCCACAAGATATTCAAAATGCAAGTTGAAGATGATTACATATCTGAAGAGACAAGGTCTCTATGAGGTATCTATTGGACTTGGTAAAGTCTTATAAATATGAGAATGAATGGCTAAATGACAGTGATAGAGCTTTTGGAAAAATAGGCATGGATTTTTGGAAGTCTCCCAGCTTGCGCTACCTTATTGAGTATACAGAATACCCAAAGGATCTCTGGACAAAACTAGATAGAACCTTTGGAAAGCAAAATGAGGATATTTATAGCATTTTGAGGAGAAGATTCAGAAACAAAAGATTTATTTACTCAAAATTCTCGTCCTCTACTCTCTCTGATGAATTTGTTCAAGATGATGAAGAAGAATAATCTTCCTCACAGTCAATTCGAATTGAAGAAAGTCTCCTTGGAGTGACTCCTTCTCCTGCTGCTCCAGAAGTGTATCAGATCTCTGATATCTCATACCCTCACATGGATGATCCAGAAGAAGACATTCAAATATCTATTGTTGAATAAAATCTCTCCTTCCATTCTATGCAAAAGTTCTCTAGTGATTCTTCTATTATAAATTTTGTGCATAGTTTACTGGTGATTTCTGCAGGAAAGGGTGAGGAATTTGATTTCTCTGTCTCTAATGATGTTGCTGGTGTGTAGATAAGTAATTCTTTGGATATTTTGGAAATAATATCATATTATAGGAGTGATCCATTCACTCTCATTGATCTAGAGCTTCCAACAAATTCCTACATGATTGCATGCACTGATACTCAGGGTTTTGAAGAAGGGGAAAACTGTGCATCTACCATCTCGGTGGAGCACACTCTTGGATATGATGTGGAATTTATTGGATATGATATGATATTATTTGTATATTATATTATATTAATTGGTTATAGGGTTCAAGATATTTCAGTACTTATTGTAGCTGTTCTCCTCAATTTTGGTGTAAAGAAACAAGTACCAAAAATCTCTTTCAAAGGTTTTGAAGAAGGAGAAAACTGTGCATCTACCAGCTCGGTGGAGCACACTCTTGGATCCGATATGGAATTTATTGGATATGATATGATATTATTTGGATCTGATCTGATATTTCCTGGTTCTAGGTTTCAAGAGCTTTCAGTACCACTTGTAGCTGTTCTCATCAATTTTGGTGTGAAGAAACAAGTACCAAAAATCTCTCTCAAAATTTCTGTTGGGGATTTGATGTCATTTTTATCTCATGAATTTGTTGATATTATATTTTGTAAATATTTCGATATTTTGGAAATAATTTCAGGTTGTAGGAGTGATCCATTCACTCTCATTAATCTTGATCTTCCAACAAATTTCTACATGATTGCATGGACCAATATTCATAATTTTGAAGAAGGAGAAAAGTGTGCATCTACCATCTCGGTGGAGCAAATTCTTGGAAATGATATGAATATTATTGGATCTGATATGATATTATTTAGATATGATCTGATATTACTTGGTTCAATATTTAATTTCATCAGTTTTCAGAACTGCATGTAGTTGGTTTCATCAATTTTGGTGTGATAAATCAAGTATCGCAAGTCTCCAAAATTGCTGCTGGGGATTTGATTTCACTTTACAGTTTTGGATATGATATGAACCTATTTGGATTGGATTTATTTTCTGATTTGATAATATTTGGTTCAGAATCATGTTTTAAGATTCAAGAGCTTACAGTATTGCTTGTAACAATTTTCATCAATTTTGGTGTGACAAATCAAGCATCGCAAGTCTCCTTCAATTTTGATGTTGAGGATTCGATGTTAGTTTTCTCTTATGAGTTTGATGATATTAGATTTTGTGAAATATTGGTTATTTATGAAGCTATATCAGATTATGGATCTCAAGTATTCACTCTTCACAGTCCCAGGGCTTTTCTACCTACTTTTTTGATCATATGCCCATCTCCTCATAGAACTAGTAAAGTTGGAGAAATTCTGCATCCACCTGGACACTTTCTCCTAACACTTGGGGCTGATTTTACCACTCATGGTTTTCTGTTCAAGAGCTTTTACTCTCTCACCAGTTGATTTCAGCTGCTCTACATGGGTCTATTTTTCATCGTGTAGCTGTTTATATTTATGATTCAGTTGAGTACATTGTTCTTCTTCCAAAGAGGAATATTCCTCCAGACATAAGAAATTTGTTTGGATTCATGGGTTCACCTACATAGAAGAACCAAGATACTGCTGCTTCATAGTGCTGCAAATAGAAGCAAAAAAATTTCACAATTTTTAATTCAAAATTTGTATTTCTGCTTATTTTGAGGGTGGGTTTTTCCCATGAGTTTTTCCCATGTTTCCTCAGTTGTATTAAGCAACATCTTTTACTATATTTTAGATTGTATTTGGGTGACCTATGGCCTTGATACCAGGTCCCATAGTTTCCCAAGTTAGCATTTATGGGGGGTGTTAGGATTATTAATCCTCCCTTCGTCAAACGTCTATTAGATTAATTAGCCTAACTTAGGGACCTTAATTAATTATTTGGGTCCACTAGTACAATTGGGTCCACTTGGCCTAATGGGGACACATGTACTAGTCACTAGAGTATGGGGAACACTACTAGAGGTTAACTGCCACTTATTGCATGTGCATGCATCAGTTTGGGCACCTCCTAGACTAATCCCTACATTTTAGGAGCCACTGGGAGTCTCGACACCAACGTAATTTAGTTAGTTAGAGTTAGTACTAGTCAATATTAGTTAGCCCCTAGTTACTTTTAGTTAGATATAAATCAGTTAGATAGCACTAGTTATGCATGGCTAATGCATGGCTGCATGTGGAGTAGGCACCTTTTCCCACCTACCACACTCAGTTGCACTGAGTTAACTAGCTATCACTGATTGATTGAGTTGTTGGACATATGGGAGTTGATATGTTGGACTCCGATATTGATTGAGACACCATGAGTTAGATGGTTATTTAGATACAGTCATATCAAATGGATAGATTCGAATTGCCACCTAATGCATTCGAATTCTTTTCCTATGTAAACTATTGTAAAAACATATTTTATTATTGTGAATGATACTGCAAATTCCTGAGCAATACTTGTCTGTTTCCTATGTGGTTTGTTTTGTTCAGTTTATATCTTCATTATCCATTTGCTACAAACATTATTAGAACTATATGCTTGAATATCTAAATGGAATTCAAATTCTAATAGTAAGTAACCTCAATATCTGTAGTTCTCCAATGTTTTTTCATATTCCAAAAGAGAAAATAACCAAGTTGTATCCTTCCAGAAATAAAGGAATATTTGTTGGATATTGTGAGGTCTCCAAATCCTTCATAATTTATATACCAGATTACCACCATATGAAAATTAGCAGGGATGTAACCTCTTATGAATATGCAACTCTCAAGAAATTGATAAAGTCCCAACTTAAAGAAACATATGAACAATTTGTAGCTCCCAGAGCTGCATAAGTAGTGAAAGAAGTTGGACCTTCTCCTGATGATGAGATTTGAGAAGAATATGTTATTTTGGAGGCCCAGGACCCCCCCCCCCACATGAATATATCCCTCAAGAGAAATCCAACTTGGGATTGTGAGATTATTCAAGAAGTATAAAGGTATGGTTCTCCAGAAGGATCCTTGAGATAGAGAAAGAAGCCAAATCCATTTTCTAGTTATGTGGCTTTGATGTTTGATATTGCAGAAAAATAACCTACTTGTTTTGAAATAGTTGTTCAAAGGAGAGAATGGGAAAAAACCATGATGGAAGAATACCAATCCATAATGAATAATGATGTAGTGTGGGAAGTATTTCCCAAACAAAAAGGAAAAAGTGTGGTATCTTCCAAATGGATATACAAGATAAAACATATGGCTGATGGAAGTATTGAGAAATACAAAGCCATATTTGTGTCCCGTGAATTCTCTCAAAAGGAAGGAATCAATTATGAAGAGACATTTGCTCATGTAACAAGGTACACTTCTATTAGAACCATCATGCCACTTGCAGCCAAGACGAAATGGAAGTTACATCAGATGGATGTGAAAACAACCTTTCTAAATGATGTTCTTGAAGAAGAAGTGCACATAGAACAACCATAAGGCTTTGAAGTCGAAGATATAAAGACACATGTTTGTAAGATGAAGAAGGCTCTATATGGGTTGAAGTAAGCTCCAATATCTTGGTATGGAAGAATCGATAGTTTTCTAACAATATTGGGATTTACCAAAAGTAAGGTTGATCCTAACCTTTAATTCAAGGTTATGGATGATGAACCTGCCATATTATTAATGTACATGGATTATTTATTCCTAAAAGGTAATGAGAAGCAAATATCAGAGTGTAAGAATAAGATCGTTGTAGAATTTGAGATGAAATACCTTGGCTTGATGCACTATTTTCTAGGTCTTGAAATATGGCATGGACTAGAATAAATATTCATTAACCAAGGGAAGTATGCAGTAGAAATCCTAAAAAGGTTTTATATGGTGGAATGTAAATCCATTTCCATGCCCATGGATACAAATTTGAAGTTGTTGGCTGATGCTTCATCAAAGTTAGTGGATGTGACACTATACAGACATATTATTGGTTCATTGATATATCTGATGAATACCTGACCATATATATGCTTTATTGTTAACACCTTGTGTTAGTATCTGGTTGAGCCCAGACATGTTCACGTGGTAGCTGTAAATCATGTGATGAGGTACCTGAAAGGTACAATATACTATGGTATCAGTTATACTAGAGATCATGAATTCAAACTGTATGGTTATACATATTCAGATTGGGAAAGAAGTGTCTTAGATAGAAAGAGCACTTTAGCTGGATTTTTCAGTATGGGGTTATCCATGATCTCATAGATAAGCATGAATTAGTCCTGTGTTACTCTCAGCATTGCAGAAGTGGAATATATTGCAACTTGTTCTACCAGTTGTGAAGACATATGGCTTCAAAATTTGTTATCATGTCTGTTTGATCTAGAGATGGATGCCACCATGATTATATGTGATAACCAAATATGCATGAAGATGAAAAAGAACCCCTTGTTCCATGATAATTTGAAGTACATAGAAATTTGGTATCTCTGCATTCATGACATGGTGCAGAAGGGAGCTATAAATATCCAATATGTGAGCACAAATGAGCAAGTTGCAAATGTGTTGACTAAGCCTTTGTCTTGTGTGAAGTTTGAACACTTCCCAGACAATCTATGTGTTGTCTGTAAGGAATTACCTTGAAAGGGTGAGTAGTATTGATGATACTATGGTATATTGATCACAACAGGTAGCTTAGTTGGGATTGATCATCCTTAGAATTGATCCCATAATTTTGAAAGGAAGGATCATCTTAAATGTTGATCTTGAGCCTTGATCCCATAATTCTGAAAGGAAGGATCGTCTTAAATTTTGATCTTGAGACTTGATCCCATAATCTCGAAAGGAAGGATCATCTAAGATGTTGGTTGATGGACTTGATCCCATAGTTTTGAAATAAAGGATTGTCTAGGATGTTGATTAGTGGACTTGATCCCGTAATTCTGAAAGGATGAATAATATAAAATGTTGGTTGGTGATCCTGCAATTCTGAAAGGAAGGATCATCCATGTTGGACTTGATCCCATAATTCTAAAATAAAGGATTATCTTGTGTACGTATGTGTCAACTGTGATCAGTATTGGTGGCTCCGTAAAGACTTGATCCTGTAATATCGAAAGGAAAAATCATTTGAGTACCACAAATGTGTTGTCCATGATCCCACTATTCCAAAAGGAAGGATCATGTTGGTTGTTGATACACCTGCCTAATTCTAGTACCATAGATGATGTTGCTCCATCCTTGAGCTGTTGATGATGACGTTGTTATAACTATCACATGTTGTTGTTGATGTTATTCCAGCTTTATGTTGATGATCCAACCTCGTGTTGTCATTGTTGATGTTATTCCATATTTATGCCGATGAGCCAGTCTCATGTTGTCATTGTTGTTGATGAATATGTTTTTATATTTAAGATGTTAATGTTGATACTTAAGCTCTGTACTAGAGATGATGATGATGATGTTCCACCAATTCTATGCTAATGCAGACAATAATGATGTTCCAATAATTTTGTGCTCATGTAGATGATGATGATGATGTTCCAATAGTTCCATGTTGCAGATGATGATTCTCCAACTCCATGCTACAGATGATGATGTTCTAGTTCTATGCTACAGATGATGACGCTCCAACTCCATGATACAGATGATGATGCTCCAGATATGTGCTACAGATGATGATGCTCCAACTTTGTGCTTCAGATGATGATGCTCCATCTCTATGTTGTAGATGATGATGTTGTTCAAAATTGTGATGATCTATAGATGTACCAGAAAATGTTCCAAAATATGTTGTTTATTATGCCTCCTCCTCCCTCCTTTTGATGATGTTGTGTAGAGACACACTAGTTTTTGTTGTTTTTGGTATAATACCCTTCTTGTTAAGGGGAAGTGTTGAAATAATGTAACTTCAAAGAATATTCTACTTGTACTTTACATTATTATTATTATTCCTCCTTTGGGAGATGTCATTAATGTAAAAGGTCATGAGATAAATCCTCTATTGCAAGTCGTTACAATAGTACCTAGGAAAGATTAATATAAATATTATTTTGATTTTTCATAGGTAGGTCATCCCTATTAGTTTGATAGGTTGGCCTAGTTAGGTTAAAATGTTAGTCAAGTGATTAGTATAAATAGGGAGGCACCCTCCCTCATTTGTACACACTCACTCACTCATGTATTGCGTAAGAGAGAGAAATAGGAAGGACAAAGAAGGAGGAGAAGTGTCCTTGGTGTTTTGTCTCTTATTCTAGGGTTTGGTCTCTCTCTCTCTCTATCTTATGAGACCTTGTTCTTTGAGAATTTCATTTTGGTAATCTATATTAAGGAAGTTTTGATGGGTTATTCCCTTTTGGGTTTCCCAAGATAAATTTTTGTGTACCTTGTGATTGTGTTTCTTTTTGAGATCCTCTTTATGTTGTTATTGTGAAAATGTATTAAATTATCATGAAGCTAGGACTTAAGCTATAGCAGCATATAAAACTTAACAAAAATCCGTCTCACTTCCTAGCCATTCGAGGGTTCTCTCTGAGTCATTTCACCCTACCCTATTTCTCTTATGTGACTTTGCTTAGTTTCTCACGCAAGCACTTTCCCTCTTTTCCTTCTCCCACCCATTTTCAACTTTTGAGTCACTCCTATACTAAACTTTCGTTCTCTCCTTTAATCCTCACTTATTTCATTTCCTTTTTTCTCCATATGCTCAAGGTGATCCTCCCATTTTCCTATGCTTTTATTGATAGATTGAGATAAGTAAATGGGTTTTCATATTTTAATTTTGTTTACAAATTTTAATGAATCCTTATATATATTAATGGGATTATTTTAGGTCCATCTTGGTCCTTTTATTGTTAGTATTACTTGAGAAATTAGTAGCACTATGATTTCTCCTCTCTTTGGTCATTGTTTCTATTCCACTTGGCCTCTACAATACTATGTATGGATTTGATGGTTACTTCATGTAGTCTATATCTCCATGCTCTTTTCTATTTCCTTAATGTGTCATTCTTCCTCCCTACAACCTCTCACCTCCCACCTCTTTCCTTCAATGGTTTTCTATTAGTGTTGTCACCTCTTTCACATTTTCTAGCCCCATGCCAACATTATTACCTTGTGAATTCAATGGTTCCTTCATATTGTTCCCACCTTGCTCATTGTTTGATGTTATCTTGACATCATTGGTCACTTTGATGGTGATTTCTAGTGTCTCTTCCTCATGTATTTTTTAAATTCACCTCACCATAGTTGATTCCACTATGTCTTCCACCAACACAACCTCATGCATTCGCTAATGTGACCTCACCACCATATTTACCTATTGCACCCTAATTACTTGTAGGCTCATTTTTTTCACTTAGTTCCCTTACTAATGCCACCTCGCCCTTTTCCCACCCTTTCCTTCACTAGTTTAGACCTAGTGTGGTTTCCTCTTCCCTCATGTTCTCTTGTTTCCCTTGTCTTCTCTCTCTTTCTATCATTCCCTAAGACTTTTCATCTATCCATTTCCTTCTTAGAGAAATACACTAACCTTTGTTGTGCAAGAACATAGGTTGATCGGGTACCAAGATCATTTCATTCACACTTCTTATGCCTTGGTTAGCTTCTTCTATCATCTCCCATGATAATTTAAGTGTAGGTATTACCCTGTTATTCTAATTTCTCATTCTCATATTTCTTATTTAATATATCCTTCATAATATAACTTATGTATTCCTTCCTTGATAGTTAGAATTATTACATTTTATTTCATTATAGTTGTTTCATTCTTTGTAGTAACTAGACTTATTCATAACGCGTTTCATATTATCATTACTATTTTTCTTCCATGGTAGATAGATTTACTTTCCTCTTATGTGATAGCTTAGTTCATTCTTTGCTTTAATTCATAGTATTTAGATTTGATTTTTCCTTTTTTACCTAACTTGACATTTATTTCTTGTCATGCATATCTTCCTTTCTTCTTTGTCAATTCCTTTTTTCCTACATATGCTTGACACCATATTTCTTGTGCATGAGTTCCATATATTTTCTCTCTTGAATGGATTCTTGGGGCATGTGTTCACATGAAAATTTCATGAAAATTGGTGACTTGCATACTAGATGAATTCTTCTTCTAAGTTAGGAAAATTATATTATGCTACATACACTAGTAGGATCCACCCATTCATCATCAAATTACCATTGTTGCCACCTTCATTTTCTATTTGTATTCTATCACTTCATTACTTTCTTCTCTCCTTCCTTGCAACCCGATACTATTCCCATATTAAGGACATTAAATCCTATATGGGGGGAAATGTATAGCATATTGATTTTCACTTTTAGTGCTCACATACACTTACACACCTATAAGTATAAGAATGTAACTACTTTTGTGTTATTGTTGCACTATACCAACCCAATGATGACATTAATACTTCTTTACTATCCTCCTCTGCTAGATCCCCTCTCTTGAGCCCCCTTGCCTTATCTCAGGTGTGCAACATCTTAGAGACATTCCGTCTAATCCCCTTTAGATATTAGGGTTGAATTAGATGTTTCCAATGTGAGAAATACACACTTTGTAACCAATATTCATGCTTTGGAATCTATTTTTTCACTTTAAAACAATTGATATTCACACTTTCAAATGTGAAATTCATAACTTTTTTTTATCTTAGATTCTCACTTTAGTGAAAATTTAATGAAATGGACATTTTCCATTACCTCCTTTTCTCGTTGGTCATTGGTTTGGTTCACCTTGAATCATTGAGACACTTGTTTATGCTATTTCCTTACTCTATGGGTCACTGTAGTTTTAGGTGAAAGTAAATGATTGTGTCCATAGTTAGGATGCTTCATTATGGGCCCCGATTAGCCCAAATATAAATGGGTTCACTATTTATGAGTCAAAACTTCCTTAATTTTCTACCCTGAATGTTCTATGTGAACCACAATTTTCTTTGTAATATTACAACTATGTATCACGACACATGGAAAAAGAGTCTATATTTGGTGAATTTTCTATGGTATGATCTCAAAGGCTCATAGTATGAGGCCAAATCACATAGTTTGAATTTTTTGTACAACTCTATAATGATTAGCAATTTCAAATCCTCTTTATACAATCCTTAAAGGCTTGTTGTTTGGTCACATTTCATATTCATTGATTTTATCCCTTCTCATACCTTGGACCATTCAACCATACAATCTCAAGGGAGGTTCTAACATAGATATGGAAAGGGATGTAGAAAACTTTTGTTACAATTATTTTCTCATGATTCAGCACTTCAAGGTACAAAATGGATCAATATATATTTTTTCACCTACTTGGAGCTTTTGGGGCCAAAATTCTGGGTGAATTGGCTTGTAGGAACCATTTTATGGGCAGGTTTCACTTTCAGATTTGGCGTAAAAAACTGTTTGAAAACTTTCAAGTCCATTTTAAGGTATTAAATGACACATTTTTTCTCAAACCTTAATATGTACCAATATTCCATATTCTACACATTGATACCTTTCTAATAGTCCAAAAATCACCTCAAACAGAGTTTGTATGAAGAAATTATGCCCCCTGCAAGTTATCCTATCCAGTTGACCACCGTGGTATCGAGTGGATTCCATGTTAACTCTCAATGCTTGAAATTGTGGAGATATTCATGTGTGTAATTTTAAGAACATTCTAGAATTTCCAAAACCCTAACCCTAACCGATATTTGGGGCATGCAAAAAATATAAAATTAACCCTATATAACTATCGGGCCATGTTAAATACCGGATCATCAAGAGAAGAAGGGTGTTCCATTATTTTGATGTATTGTATTGTTGCATAAATGAGAAAAAAACATAGGGGTGGATGTTAGAGGAAAATATAGAATATAGGAGATCTTATAGTAGCCATTCTAGCTACAGAATCATAGGTAACTCCATGGAGAGTACCATTTCCTTTGTATTTGCAATTTGACATAAAGAGAAAGACGTAATCCTCATTTGTTGTTGGGGTTTTCCTAGGGTATACCTTATGTTATTGTGTACTTATTTGTTCTAGCTATTTCTTTTTTAGTTTAATTGTATTCAATATTTATAAAAATAATTTAACACAATGAACTAAGTTGTAATATTTGTTGAGATGAACTAATGTAGTGGAATATCCATGGTAGTTTGTGGGTCATATTGGTATAGTAGTAGTTTTTATTTTGGGTTTTGTGCTTAATTGTAGGATCTAATACTTGATGAAAAAAAGTCTTCAAACCCTACCTATGGTGGACGAGTTTGTTTAAGGAGTGAAAGAAAATTATGAGCAACAATTTTCAACACTCGAAATACAAGTCATCGATATCTCATGCAAGATGTAAATCCTCATGGCGAATTTGGAGAGAAATTTAGGAAATTTTAGGGATTTTGGAATCTCTAATTCATATTTTGGATCTAAGGAGAAATCAAAAGATAAAAGTGAACCACAAAAGGAGATGAAGAAATATCTTGAGAGAGAGAGCAACCGAGTTCCAATACCAATATTCCTTCCTAGCCTCTCTTCAAGATGGAAGTGAAAGTCAACATAATGTCATATTAATGTGATATTGATGCTCTGAATCTAAATAATTGGTTGCAGTAGTTGGAGGTTTATTTTAGCATCCATCAAATACTCAAGGATCTTATTTGATGTTCTCATTTTCATCATTGAAGTTAGAGGGCCATGCATTAACCTAGTGGAAAAGTCACACATAAGAACTTATCCTAGAGGGTGATCCACTAGTGACTAAGTGAGAGGAATTTAAAAACCTCATCGATTCCTAGTTCTACCCTATTGGATATGTATAGGACCAATGGATCCAATGGCATTACTTTGGGAAAAGGTAGGGGCATAGTGTGTAAGAATACCATCGAGTTCAAGAAGATAGATATCATGTTGGGTATATATATTTCCCAACAACCCATATGTACTCATCATATATTTGGGGGGATTACATAGTCACATACATAATAAGGTGATGCTCTTGAAGCCCAATTCAATTGATGAATCATGAGTACAAGTACAATACCCAAAAAACATAGATCAAAAGAAAGGACAACCAAGTGGTTCAAAACAAATATAGAGCCAAGATGCTACCAAGGAGGGGAAAAAGAAGTGGAAGGGAAAGGAGAAGAAGATATATCCATGATACATTAGTAAAAGGATCCAAAAAACCATTGTAAGAATTATGATATCGATGGTCACACTAAAAAAAAGTGTTGGAATCTAGATGTAGAGTTGAACCCCAAGAATTGCAAGAAGGATTCCAAGAAGAACAATATTCTATCCATGGAGTCAAGAAAGGAGTGAGAAAGTATCTTGGATGTGGATGAAAATATTGTCTATATCAAAGTGACAAAGGAGGTGAATCTAAGTATCCTCCACCCTAAGGAATAGAAAGAGATGATGAAAACCTTCCACACTAAGATCCAGGTTTAGAATACCAATATTAATGATCTATTCGAGTATGGTTCACATGAAAACCTCATAGTAGAGGATATGGTACATAAGCTTGGATTGGAAGTACATGATCATCCTAATCCATACTCATTGGGATGAGTAAATAAGGATGCAAAAATCATACTCACAAAATAGTGAAATGTCATGTTTTCCAGTGTAAAGTATGTTATGAAGTGGAGGTATACATATTACCCTTGGATTTTTGTGGTGTAGTGTTCGAAATACCCTACATGCAAGGTCAAGTTTTCCATAAGTGCAGAGTATGTTGATGAAGTGAGGTAGATGTAGTACCCTTGGATGTTTGTGGTGTAGTGTTTGGAAGCCCCTACATGTATATGAGGGATGCGATATTCATGAGGATATCCAACCAATACCATTTGATAAAGGATGGGAAATTGTTCATCATCAACACACACAAAAGTAAATCAAAGATATCTTTGGTAAGTGCCAATCAAGTGAAAAAACTGATCAGTTCAAATAGGAAGTTTGTATTGCTTTACTTAAGAAAAAATCAATAAGAAGGTGAATTTGTAAAAGTGAAAGAATCCCTGGAGGGATGTAGAAAAGGGAATAAATATATAATGGAAATAATTTTGTAGGAAAATAGAATATTTTTCTAGGAGCCTAAGGGAATACCTCCTAATAGGGAGGTGGAACACATTGAGATACAATTATTTCTATATTCTCCATTTCTGAACATCAGGATATACATATAATCTGTCATAGAAGTAGATGGAGTGAAGAATCAATTGCAATAGTTGTTGGAGTAGGGAATTATCCTACCAAGAACCTCACCTTATGGGTCACTTATCATCATAGTATCAAAGGAGGATGTGTCTTGGAGGATGTGCATCGATTAGAAAACATTGAACACGATCAATTTCAAGAATAGGTACACTTTGCCTAGGATTAATGATCTATTGGAAATTTGCAACATGCCAAGTACTTCACCAAGTTGGATATCAAATCGGGATACCACCAAGAACAAGTGAATAAAGAAGACACCTAGAATACCACCTTCAAGACTAGGTAAACTCTATATGAATGGTTAGTAATGTTGTTTGGTTTATACAATACACCAGCTACATTTATGCGTTTGATGAATGATGTATACACCTTTTATTAGATTTGTTTTTAATAGTATATATATATGACATACAGGTTTATAATGCTACTTAGGAAGAGCACATCTCACATATCAAGAAGGTTTATGGCTATGATACCAAATGGTACAACTGTATCCAGTTGGAATGTTAAGAGTTGAATCTGACTTTCATGATGAATAATAATATAGGAATAAAATGATAGATGATGGATACAATATTACAATGAAGCTTGCATTTATAAGGCTTGAGCATGCATAGTGAAGGGTTACACCCTTTCACCAGTAAACTCATAATATATTTAATTATAAATAATAATATTATTTAAATATTCACAACATTTCCTTCCCCTTGGGAAATATTTCTCCTCAAATCTTGAGTATTTTCCTAATGTCATCCTTTATTATGATTCTGTGTTGGTATTAGAATCAAATGATATTTTTGGTGCAGAGACTTGCACTTCTTTTCCATTGATGATTCTGCACTGTATTTTTTAACTATTCCCACATTTATGGCCTGGGGTCTAATCATCACCGCATCAACGAAATGTGTTTTTCTTCTTTTTTCTATTATCAGAGTAACTATTAGATGTTTTTGACCTATTTTCAATTTCATAGGCATATGATTGAGGCTTCTGGCATTGATGACCGGGTGACCAATAATTTTCACAGTACCTACATTGCGTCTCTTTTTCTTGTCAATAATGGTGATCGCCTCTTGTTTTTATTCCTTCCAATTTGTGTTGTGCAAATTTTTCTTTATGTCTTGCTGCTTCTACATTAGGTATGTCATGCATATTTAATTCTTTTCGGAGGTATGGTTTAAGACCTCCTAAATACGTTTCGGTTCTTTGTTTGTCAGACAACCCAAATACTCATGTCGATAAGGATTCCCACTGATGTGTGAATTCCTCAACGCTTCTGACCTGTTGTAATCTGGTAAGTTTACTGAAAAAATCATCTTCTCTGACTCCTTGAAACCTATTAAAAAATCATTTTTGAACAAATTCCAGTTGTACACAAAATTGTCTCTCTTCCACCATAATTACCAATTATAGGAATACCCTTCCATATGCATTGACACATATTTCACCTTCTCCTCGTCAAATTGAATATTGTAAATGTCGAAGTATTCTTCTGCTTTGTTTAGCCAGGAAACGCACTGGTCTTCACTTCCATTGTATTTTGACAACTCTATTTTTTCCTTAGGTGGGTACACTATGTAAGGATGATATTGCGTTCCTTTTGATTTACGATTTCATGGTGGCGCAAGCTATGGGATGATGCAAGTGACATATTTGAACTACTTCGCTATTGGTGGTGATTTTTAGCCTTTTTATTCTCTACTATCTTACTGAAAGAGTCTATTTTGTTGTTTAATCGTGCCTCCATATCTGGTAGTATTTTTGTTTCTATATTTTGTTTAAGCGTCACATTGTTAATCATTATTTATTTTTGCAAATATTCTTGATTCTTGGTGAGTGTTTCCTATGTGGAAACATGAAATGAAGCATCTAACATGTCTGGACTGCTGACATGGTCTGTACTAGGAATAACACCTCCATTAATGTATTATGGTTGTGCATCATTGTAGTCAAGTTATGTGTTATGGTGTTTATGTTTTGAGTCATGATACTCATTTTGTCATCCAAGTCTTTTTGTTTTTCGTTCAGGATGTCAAATTTTTCATCCAACCTTATTTCTAGTACCAGAACAACTTCGTCTTTATTTTTTTCTTAAGCATTGTATTTTTATTTTTTATCTCTTCACGACGAGGGACTTGCCATCCTTCTCCATTTTTTCGATTTGGTCTTTTAGTTTTTCCATGGTATTCAACCTTGTATGCAGAGGTGTATACTTCGACGCTATGTTGGCTTGTGAGGGGTGGAAATTTTTGTTGTTGAATAATAATAAATATTAATTAATCAATTAATTAATATTATTATTGTTTGTTATAAACTATATAAATATTTTGGTATATAGTTTTTTTTAAGTTTACAAATAAATATTATAATAATAATAATAATAATATTATATATAATATTTAATTTAAAATTATTTTTTTGCAGGCTACATGGAGGTGGGAAATGGAGATGGAGCAAGGGCGCTGCAAGGGTAGGGAGAGAAGTGTAGCAAGTGGGAAGGCAGGGAAACATATGTGTGCAGGTGGAGAGCTTGTAGGAGAGGAATGACGGCTTGGTGTTGTGGGAGTAGGGGAAGTTGGTGCGAGGCGGGGAGAGATGAGGTGGCTATGGAGCAGCGCATGGGAAAACATGAAGGGTAGGGAGATGCATGGAAAACTGCAGGAGGCTGTGAGGGAGATGTAGGTGGGTGTGGAGTGGTGCGCAAGGGTAAGTAGGGAGGAGGTGGAGGATGCCGCAGGTGAGTGGAGGACATAGTTGAGAGAGGAAGGTGGAGGACACAATAGGTGGATGGCGAGAATAAAGAGAGATGAGCAGTGGGGGAGGAGCAAGTAGCGGGAAGAAGGAATGCACAGGGGTGTGGAGTGGCAGGGAAGCGAGTGGAGGAGTTGTGTGGATCATTAAATAGTGGTAAGGAGGATGTGTGTGGATGAGCCGAATCTGAGCTCAGTTTTGGAGGAGCGAATCCGCTTGGATACCAAATGGTACAACCATATCCGGTTGGACTGTTAAGAGTCGAATCTGAATTCCATGTTAAATAATAAAATAGGAATAAAATGATAGATGCTGGATACAGTATTACAATGAAGCTCTCCTTTATAAGGCTTGAGCATGCATAGTGAAGGGTTACGGCCTTTCACCAGTAAACTAATAATCTATTTAATTATCAATAATAATATTATTTAAATATTCAAAACAGTTAGAGACTTTGAAAAAGAACTGGTTGTTGGATAATTTGAAGAATTGTGAGTTTTCTCAGCAGTCCTTGGTGTATGTTATTGGTGGAGGATAACTCAATATTTATCTTATGAATATGTAGGACATCACTAAGTGGCCTACTCCTACAAATGTCACTGAAGTTAGGATATTTTTGGGGAAAAAAATACCTTCAGAAGTTCATATCTTCATATTTTTCTGGATACACCCATCCATGCCATAACAACTAGCAAGAAGGGATTCTAGTGGGGAAATAATCAATAAAAATCCTTTGAATATCTCAAGTGAAAGATCAGCCAGGAAGTAATTCTCACATTTCCTAATTTACAAAATCCTTTTGAATTGGAGAGAGATGCAAGTGGGTATTCTATGGGAGTGGTGTTGATGCAAGGAGAGAGGCCAGTATGCTATCATTCTAAAATGTTTCATGGGAGAGTTCTAAAATTCCCTACCTATGATAAGGAAATCTATTCCCTCTTTCAAGTTGTTAATAAGTGGAAGAACTATCTAATGGGAAGACCCCATTTCACACTAATAACCAACCACTCATTATTTATAGGCTTAGAGTAAGCTACAACATACCAAACATCATAAGTGGATGGAATTATTACGACAATTCCATGTAATCATAAAAAATAAGAAGGGAAGTACCAACTGTCATGTCCACATTTTTGGTGACATATGAATCATTTTGTTAGACAATTCGTCCCTATAGTTTTAAGAGGAAATTCCAATAATTGCTTGGGATTAGATTTTGAAACAAGGAAATTAATTAATAGTAGCAGTTACTATGTCCTAAAGTTGAAGATGTACTATTAGATAAATTATTTTCCATAAATAAATACTATCTTAAATAAAATAATAAATATAATGGGCCATGTGGGTGGTTCACTCTCTTGAGCCTTCCTACCTAGTAGGGTCATTGGAGTTGGATGAAAAGAAGATAAATAAATTCTTACACATTCTCCATGACACTCATGCTTTAGTCTCTGATCTATGTTGGAGAGCTACTTCATTAGAAGATTCATCCTTCCTTGAAGTCATGGAGAAGATCCAGAGAGCAATGTTTTATAGAGAAAATATTCCTATGGCATGGGGCAGGCCACAACAGATAGTATGACCACATAAATTAGATCCATTATTAAGCATGCTAGATAAAGTAAATAAAATAACCACTAAGGGATAAGAACTATACCTCAACCAAATGTTCAAAGATGACCACCATTGAGATATCAATAAAAATATTGTCCCTACAATTTTCCCTCAACAAAAAATAGATATACAAGCATAATATATTATGTGTTAGAATTCAATCTAGCATATTCCATTTAAACATGTATAAAGAAATTACACCCATGGATTCAAATTTACATAATTGCACATGAAATTAGACGAAAAATGGATATTTCTATTAAAATAAAATAGAGATATAACGTGACAATGTCTGTTGGCACCTCGTTAGAACCGAGAAACAGAGTCCCTCCACCTGGGCTTCGACTGCTTAAATCCTCCAGCAAGATGACAAAGAAAATGGAAAGCTTAGGAAATGTGCACAAATGGATTTCTCAAAGGACAAAGGGATGCAGACTCAAGCATATAACAATGAGGATTTTTTTTGCTATAGTCTCTTTACTCTCCAAGTTTATCCTCCTTTAATGCTTCACAATGGATCAATATATATCCCTTGAATGGGAAATGGAGGGCCGAATTAGAGCATTTCCTAGAATATGGAAGGACAAGAATCAAGGAATTCATTACTTGATGGGGAAAACTCTAAATATTTTTTGTTTTGTTTTCTAGAATACAACTTGATGTACGCGGGTGACAATGGTGTTAGATGTGTATACACGATTTTTATAACAAGTGACCCACGTATGCCTTCAATTTTCTTTTAAAGCGTTATACTGGAGCACAAGGGCTAAGGTGAGTAAATGGGGTATAGTGAGTACGCATAGGGACAGGGGAATTCCATCAAGGAATAATGCATGAGGTGTGGAAAATCATGCTATAACAGATGCCCCCTAATGTGTGAGTTCAAAGGGGTACATGATGGCAAAATACATTATAATGTTCGGGAGTGGATTAGTGAAGATCTAGGTGGAAGAACTAACCACTTGTCAGCATAATACAATGACAACTCTCTACATATGACTGGAAATATGGAGTATATATAGTAGTCTCACATACATATTAGTTCAATGGCCATGAATATGCATAATAGACATATGTCACAAGTGGTCACAACCATGTGCAATACATAGTGGAGTATGGTCTCCATACCGAATGAAGACATCTAGTACATAACAAGGTACACTGCTCTGGTATGAGAATTGAAATCGCATTAGTAATGATGTGATCAAGGAAGTAGCATATATGAAATGTACTATACTCTGATGTCTTATACAAAAACCATGAATGGTACATTTCCAATCACATCAATTAAGGTGTTTAGTTTCAACATGATGAAACATCATCTAATTACTGATCATTGATGTATACCGTTAACAGATGCGAGACATCCCACCGATGATGAAAATGAGTGTCAAGGTATGGAGTGCATTCAACAAGTGTGAATAGATGTGTTTAGTTATAAGACTTGAAGAATATATTGATCATGGGGCATTGATGTATTCCCAAATCTGTCGATGGTGAGAGAACCTGCTACTGATGACTGTAAGTCTCCCAATTCTAGAATAAATGATCCGAGGTTGATGGAATGGAATCTATTGGAAGGAGGGAATTAGGGAGTCCTCCATCAACCAACATGAGGTACTCAACAAGGCTAGATAATTTGGAAGAAATCATATGAACAATATGTACATGAACCAGTAACCATGTGCGTCTGTGCATACCAGATGCAAGTAGCATGTGAAAGAGACCCTTTGAATAGCAGCCAATGATGAAAACTACTAATGGAGGTGAGGAAACCACCAATATGGTCTAATAGAATACAAGACACAGTACAAATACTTATGTGTGAATAGATTTCTTTCCTCCAAACACAAGGGAAAAAACTCAGTCAACGACCAATGATGAGATGTCATATGTTGAGTTCAAGGTCACCTACTAATGATGAAAGTAGGAATAGGGTGCCAGATAAGACCAAAAATATGTGATGTATCAGGGAAAGATGACATGCATAGTTAACATAACTGATGAATGGCTGACTCAGGATAAATACTTCCTTCAAAAAAGAGCATGAAGAAAATGGAGACAGTTAGGAAACACAGACTCAATGCGCAAATTGGGACAACTATGTGACACATGAGGCATCAACATAGGCTCCATAGTGATTGGAAGCTTAAACAATCGGTGGAGAAATATCTAAGTAATAATTACAACTCCTAATTTCATTCTAGAAACCCAACCAATGGTGAATGGACTCATGAGTTGTGCTCTGTTTGAAGGAGACATGACAACAACCAATGTAAGACAATATCATTTCCCATATGGATTTTTATGTTTTTTTTTTATTTTTTTGGTATTTTTCATATTAGAAATATTGAAAAATAATAAAATATTCTTATAGTATAATAAAGAGAAAATGAGTGTCACAGGAAATCAAACTAGTTCCAAGCAGTGGAATAGACCTATGCTTAATGGAAGGAAGCACATGTAGGATAATGACACTCGAGGGAATGTTTCCTCTTGGGTATGTGATAATCAAGTTGTAAAGGATAAATAAAAAGGCTCTTCTTGGATATAATTGAGACAATCTCAAGCTATATGGATTGTAAAAGTGAAGCAGGGAGCTGACATTAAGATCAATAAGGAAAGCAGGCCCATGCAATGCATTTACAACTTGATAAAAAATGGGACTCCCTATGGCATATGGCCATCATAAAAGATAAGAAATAACATGAGGTTTATGTTTGAAGGCATGGAGGGACTACAAGGGACTCCTAGACTTAATAAGGAAACTCATCATGGGCACCAGATGGAAAAATGAGATCTAACTAGGGTACCCATGATTGGGGAATCTATACCGCTTACATAATGACACTTCTAGTAGCAGTGGAATGGTTATGTGACATTAAGAATTGGGTTTGTACATATGGTTTATGAATCATGGTCTCAATATAATGTAATAATGCAAGTGGAGTGAAATCGTATCATATATTGTAGAGATAAGACATACCTTTTGAAGGAATGATCATACTAGGAACAACCCCATACCACCTGAAGAAGTTGTTCCACAAAAAATCCTCACATTATAACATTAGTCCATAAAGCTCAAAAAATATATAGAAGTGGATAAATGAATAGAGTGAAGCTATGAAATTCTGGTAGGTAAAACCAAAATATATACACTAATGTACAAAGTTCCATCCAAAACTGGGGATTCAAACATAGTTCATTGAGTGCGAGGGAGGAAACTGAAGTATTTCCTCAACCTTTAAATGGTCGACCAATATTTTGACCATAGAAACAATAAATCACAATAAATGCTTACATATTTCAAACAAAATTTGAAAGTGAGATGGATAATCTAATATCTTGCGAGAGTGCACAATGAGTCTATCTAGATAAGTCTCGACCTCAATGACAGGAGACTCTCGGGGATTCATTGAGATGGTAGGAAAAATATCTTTCATGTTCCATTTAATATATACTAACTATCATCGACTAAAGGGAGCACATGGTGATCAAATTCCTCACTTAAGGAAAACCAGAACTCATCCTGCTCGATCCATTCAATCTTTTGTGGGGAAAAAGGTCTATAATGTAGGTCCTCCTAAGGCCTTTCATGACAGCTCATGGTATCGATAATCTCTTCATTTGGGGGAAAAGTATCATCAATATAATCATGTGAGAAAGTTTAGTGGACCACCAAAGTGGGAGGGAGCACGAGATCTCCCTCTTCTTTCCCTGAAGAGGAAATATTAGGGTCTAAAGTAGTTTCATATGAATCTTGAAAAATGACATTTGTTGCAGACAATGGCATGACCATTTTGACGAATGGGAACCCTTCACTAGATTCAATTAGAGAAGGGAGATTCCTAAGATCACTTAAATACAAAGTATGAAATGGGACTAGACTCGATGATGATAGAGTACCATCAGAAGTGGAATCAATAGAGAAAATTGGAGATAGAAAGTTAAATGTTCCCATAAGTGAAGAATAAATCTTGACACCAACATTATTAGTTGTCGGCTGAGAATTCTCAATAACCAAGATCATACCTCTCAATGATGAACAGGAACTATAATTAGTGAATGATAATTTATCGATTGTCATGATTCTATATTTGCGAGGAAATGATACAACACAGAACACCAACGATACGATCGCCTTCATGGCATAAATTCAGTTCTCCTCAACTGACACAGTATCTCCTCCCAACTAGACCTCAACTGACATAGTATCTCCTCCCAACTAGACCCAAAGAAAAATAATAATTCCATGTAGTCTAAATGAATGTCCATCAAATGTTCTTAACATAATTGTATATTGAGACAATGGGGGGGGGGGCGACAAGATCCTTACAACAAGATAATGACATGACTGATGTCGAAGCACATTCATCAATAACCATGTGTTTGATGGTGTTGTTTAGAAACTCCACATGAAATTGAAAATAAACATGGTAAGGTAGGTGAGGCTAGACATAAGCTGTCTCAAACTTGATCGTACTTGGGATACTCAAATCACGAGCTCCCAAAGCATTTAACAAGGTGTTCTTCTATGAGGGACAAGTCTGAAGCACCTCTAAAGCCGACATCACACACAAAGTCTAGAACAAATACTCAATAATAGAATAGTGTTGGGTGGTGTGGGAATTCAGATTGTGACCCAAACACTTTAAGACCCATTTAGGAATGTGTGGTATAGTCTCAGTCTTGTCAATGTACAAATGAATCTCTGGAGGCAGGGGATCCTTACCCATGGTTGGTTGTGAAGGATCATAATCACGTGAACAAGTAGAAACATGAACAACTGAAATCATGTTTATGAAACCATGATCAAATTTCATGTATAGTGGGTTTGGAGTCCCACCAAAACTACTTCCAGTGGTTGATGTCCTTAAATCCATGTTTTGATGGTGTGGAAGGGGATTAATCAACATAGCTAGGCTTTACTTGATAAAATTTGAGGATTACTTAATTATAAGGATTAAATACGTAATATGGTCTCCTCGACAAATATTACAAGGGAATTCAACCTTCCATTTATTCTTCTTATCCCCCTCAACATTTTTGTCATTGTTATCATCATTAGTGTTCTCCTTTCTGTCACCACCCTTCCTATTATTTTTCCCCTTCTTCCTATTAGGTATGGGTTGTTGGTTACCCTTATGGTTTGATGATTGCACAGAATGTACATTCACTGATTGGGTGGGGTTGGATGAAGCCGTATCATGTCCAACCATAGACTAGTTAAGCTACAAATTATGAGTTTGGTATGTAACCTAGTCTACAGCTCTTGCACTTATTGAGCCTACAATTCCATCGACATTTGGCTTAGGTTTAAACTTTGGGTTGTGATTTAATCATAGAGAATCACATATAATATCGTAAAGGATCCCATACTGAGCATAAATCAGGTCTAACTATCGAGCTATGAAAATATCATATTCCTCAGTCACTCTGGACGTCAAAACATCCTTAGTGATATAAGGCAGGAAGGACGTAAGGAACGATTCTAGTAAGAATTCTGGTGGAATGTTGGATTTAATTAATCACTTTGATCTACGCCACTCTTGAATGTGGTAAAAAATATGGGTGTCTTTGTCCTTTCAAAAAGTAGACAAAAGTTTGGTATCGACATCATAGTGCACAAGAAACTGAAAGAGATTGAGGAAGACCAAGTTCAAGTTATTAAAGGTCCGATACATTCCCCCTGGAAACTCTATATAACATTTCACAGCTGAACCCATGAGGGTTTGTCGAAATAGTAGTAGTCAAATGGAATCACGATTCAATGAATTCAAAGAGAAAAATAGATGAAAATTTGTAACATGATCACCATGATCCTCTCCATTCTTACCCTCAAATTTTGAAACATCTGAAGAAATCTTGGCGTGAATGGGGGGCCATGTTGACTCGTGATGCACCAAATAATTCATGAGTTTGGATAGGTCATGAAAGTTCAACATAGCTAAAATCGAGAGTCTAGGTTGTACCATTTGATTCCATGCTCCATGGAAATATTGGTTATGATAAGGATGATTCTAGTAAAGGCTATGACCTTGACCAGTGGGATAGTAACCTCCTCCCACATGACCCATGTAAGGATGCACAAGTATTTGGAAGTGAGGTATTCCTTGAGAAGGGGGAAACATATAACCATAATTATTTGATAGGTATATTGGATGACCCCCTAACACTTGGGCAGCTATGCAACCTCCAGACATGAATGCACCAGATGACAGGGGAACAATGTAACTAAATGGATGATACCTTCTCGAGGGCCCATTTGGGATATAGGGAGGATTTTTCATGATAAATGAATTTAATGAAATAGGTGCAGTGGAAAATGGGACAAAATAAGGAATGTAAGTCGTAGTCCCAACATTCACGTATCCACCACCACCCCCACTAGAATGAACACTATTGTGAATACCAGATGAAGGAGGTGGACATCCCCAAACAAATGGAGTAGAAGGAGGAATATGATCACTTTCAAACTGATGTGAAATGTAAGGGCATATTTTTCATGATAAATGCATTTGACGAAATAGGTGCAATGGATGATGGGACAAAAGAAGGAATGTAAGTCATAGTCCCAACATTCATGTATCCACCACCACCCCCACTGGAATGAACACTATTGTGAATACTGGAAGGAGGAGGTGGAAATACCCAAACAAATGGAGTAGAAGGAGGAATGTGACCACTTTCGAACTGATGTGAAATGTAAGGAGATGATGTGCCCTCATTCCAACACTAGGCTCTGCATTAGGACCTTGGTTGGATGATGGAATACTAGTGGATATATCTAGCATGCTGAACATAAAAGGACCTGAAGTAACGGTAACTGATGGTGTCTCAATAATTGACCTTCATAAGGAACTTTTTGGGTTAAATCTTGTAAAGCATGAAAAATTCAGTCATATTGGGTGGGAAGGACCATCCCCATGAGGTTTGCTATAGACTCCATTCCCAGGAATCGATATGTTATATGAAGGAGGAAACTTAAGGGCTCCCCTCTCCAATATAGATGATGGGGATGGATGGAAATCTAGGGTCTTGGAAGTAGTACTCTGTGTAAAAATTATATGGGGACCTCGATGGAAAAGACGTCGCCTAGAATGTCTATCCCTCTTATAAAGAGGTTTTGAAGGATCATAATGTTATACCCAAATCCTGTCACCAACATGTGACAAGAACTCTAACACCTCTATTTTCCCCCAATCCCAAACATTGAAGTTAAAACAGTGCTCCAGATGTTGATTCTACATACAAAACTCCAGTACCACTCTTACCATTAAGATTATAAGTGGTACCTTATACAGCACCGCCTGAGTCATTTGGAAGACAAGCGGTGCCACTACCTTTAACCTTTGTTTTTGGCGCGGTTCTCACCTTGCACCGCTCTGTCATAAGGGAGTATAAGCGGTGCCCTTGGTAAAAAGTGAAGAAAGGAGGTTTCACAAAGCTTCTAGAACAAAAGATTCATGGATAGCCTTATCTCTACTCACCTGGGTCAATTAAGCTCAAGATCCATGCTTTGGGGATCTCATGGACACCTCACCAACCTATTTCTCAACCATTCCTATCCCTTTGATCCCTATAAAACCAGGTTCATACTCCATGGTTGAGGGGAGAATAAAAGAGTAAAGTTATGCTGCTGAATTAACATCCTGGCCTAATCCATTAGAGAGCATAGAGGAGCAAGTTGGATCTATCGGGGCTGAGATGTTAATCTTGTGAAGGAGTGCATCAACACTGAGGAAAAATGGTTGTAATCTCTTTCATTCATATATTAATGCAAAGTCGATTTCTTTTCCATATATTTGTTGTGTTATAATCTCACATGTGTATTATCAGATTCCTTAGTCACTGATATGGATCTATGGATAGTTTTCTGGTATCTTTGATGTTGTCATGTGTTTGATG
>LPNX010386726.1:328707-395381 GCA_001517045.1 Pseudotsuga menziesii
TATATTGTGTTGTTTTTTTTTCTTTTAGGAAAAGAGACTATCCCATCTGATTGATTTTAAAACATTAGTTTGGAGTGTCTTGCTTTTTTTATTTCTTGGTTCAAGAGTTGTTTGAGAATTTTTTTGGTTTCAAAGCTAAATTGAAAAGAAAAAGAATCTCTCTCCTTCCCGTAATTAGGCATAATATGAATGGTAAAGTGAATGAACGTGCATTTCATATTTGCATGGTTTTACTTTTTCCAGTCAAAGTCTCATGCATTCACCTAACCGTCCACTTTAAAATTAACGGTAGATTTAGGCCTAAAATTGTATATAAATTTGAGTGATAGGTTAGAGACGTGTTCGGGCGTCATTAAACGTAGGAGCTATCGTTACTTGTTTGCACTACAACCTAGGACTCACATGGTTCTTCCACGTATCATTAGTATATCAAATAGCCTTTCACATACCCTTGAGGTATATAGAAAGGTACTTCACGTACTCGATTGTATATCAGAAGGCCCCTTGTGAACGGTTGTGCATTAGACAACGCTACTACCAATTTCAGCTCCCACATACCTTGCTTATATTAGGAGACCCCACTAGGATACCCTATCCATCTGAGTTATCCTTTTGGTCTATCCTGTGAGGTTCCTGAATCTTATCCACTCCTTTCACATGTTTTCTTGTTGCTTTTAGTTTGAGTAGTGATTTCTTGTACATGGTAGTTAGGAGGTTTTTAAAGAGTTTAGAGATGGCATCTGCATCTGGGACTACCAGTCAAGAGGTCCCTTTCCAAGGTGTACCTTTTGTGTTCCCTCCAAGTGAAGGTATTGGTCCTCCTTTTATTGCCACTCTAAATATTCTCAGGTTAACTATAGGATTACTGGTCTGGCTGTTTAATTTGGTGATTCCTGTCACACCTAATGTCTCCAATGTCACCTCTCCTCTAAGAGAGGACCGACCTCAACCTAATGGTGTTCCTTCTCCATCGGTAGTGGCTTCATCCCTTTCTTCTTCTTCGCTTGACCAAAGCTCTACAGTTAGTAGTAAAGTGGATAAGAAGAAGAAGAAAAGGGGAGGGTAAGAAGAAGAAGGATAAAAAATAGAAAAATAAGCAACCATCTACTCTTGATGGTGCTCATTCTAAGAGAATTCCCAGAAAACCTAGGTTCCCTTGTAAGCTTTGCAAGGGGGACCACCTTCTTAAGGAGTGTCCCAGCCTCTCCCATGTACAAGAAGAGTGGTCTAAAAGGTACAAACCGTTTGTGTCATCAACCTTTGATCATCATGTTGACAATACTCCTTCAACCAGTGACCCATTGGTAAAAGATTGTAAAGGTAAAGTCTTGTATCCTTGTTTTATATGCAATCCTATGCATCGTACTTTTATTTGTCTAGGCATGGATGAAGCCTCTAATTTGTTAGAAGATATTATTGTTCCTCAACAACGTCTTTCAACAGGTTATCATAAGTTGTTTATTGAACCTCCACTGGTTGACCAAGTGGTCAATTCAGATTTATTTGTGGTTGATCCCACTCTTCCTTTGGAGAGTGAAACTAAAGTGTTCAAGTTGATGTCATCTCTACCCGATGCCACTCTGTCATCCGAGACTGCTAAGACTGAAGTAGTTGCTTTGACCAAATATTCATCTTGTTCTTCTCCTCCAACAGAGAATGAACCGAAACCGACTGAAGTTTTTATGCTTCGTTCTGATTGTTCTCCACAAGAGGAAATTTTTCTCTTTCAACAGAACCCTCTCCAAGTAATGAGGTTATTTCCTTTGACTGGAGTAACATAACAAAGTCTCATCTTAATTTGAGTGTTCCTTTCCAAATAGTTGTGAATGTTATTTCTAGGTGGATGCTTCGTACTATTGTTGATGAAGGGGATTCTGTTAGCATTCTATCCTTAACTGCTTGGAAAGCTTTAGGTTCTCCTCTGCTTGTGCCAACCACCGATCAGATACTAGCTTTTAATCGAAGGCCTACCACACCTTTAGGGACCCTTCCTTATCTACCTATTATAGTAGGAGGGAAAATTGTCTGTATTGATGTTATGGTGGTCCAAGGTCCTTTCGATTTTAATCTTCTCCTTGGAAGTGATTATGTTTACACAATGAAGGTTGTAGTGTCCACACTCTTTAGAGCTATGCATTTTCCCCTTGATGGGAATATTGTGACCATTGATCAACTTTCCTTTGTTACACCTGACCATCGCATCACTCCTAGTAATCAGACTACCCTGAATGTGCCGCATGCTCTTATGATTCCTTCCCCTTCTTCTAGTTAGCTTCTTCCCATCATAGGTAAAATGGGGGGCATGGCTCTAGTCTATTGATATCATAATGGAGCTAAGCCGCTAGCTTTTATGTAATGGGGGCAACCTACCAACCTCTGGATATCATGTTGGGTAGGAGTAGTTTCTATAGCATATTTGATTTTCTATTTCAAGCTCATTAAAAAATGAAGTAGGTCTCCTCAAGCATAGTTCACCCTTTTGGTTTCAATCTTGCATAAAAACGAAACCATGTTTCAAGCATAGTTATTTTCTGTTTCAATCTTGTGTAAAAATGAAACATGTTATTTTGAGCATACTTTATTTTAGTTTTGAGCTCGTTAAACCATGAAATGACCCTTTCAGCATAGTTCCCATTCTATGTCAAGCTCATTAAAAAATGAAACAAATTCCCTTGAGCATAGTTTATATTCTATTTCAAGCTCATTAAAAAATGAAATAGGTTGTTTCGAGAAACGTTTACCCTTTCGGTTTCAAGCTTGCATAAAAATTAAACCATGTCTAAGAGCATAGTTCTTCTCCTGTGTCGAGCTCGTTAAAAAATGAAACAATATCTGACCATCATGTCAGGTTCTGACCATCATGTCAGTTTTCTCCAAGCATAGTTACCTTCTATTTCAAGCTTATGTAAAAATGAAACAGATCTCATTTGTTTGATTCGAGTCTTCCCTTTAGTGTTAGAAATTGAACCTTCTTTTCACCTTCCTGATTCTTGTTCTTCCTACCCCCCTGGTGAACATTTTTGCATTAGTAACCAACCTTTTTTATAAGTTAGGTATGGAAGAAGAATTGTCAGACGAAACGAAGCTTGGGGGGCATGTCGAGCCCCTAGCAACCATGCTAGGGGTAAGCTTCGCTATAAATCATGCTGGGGGAAAGATTCCAACCTATTTATATCATGTTAATGGTATTTTTCAAGCATATTTTACCCATTGGTTTCGAGCTTGCATAAAAATGAAACCAATTCCTGAGCATTCTTTCAACTGATCTTTGAGCTCGTTAAAAACAATAAGATCATGTTGAGCTTACTTTTCATTTTTCGTGCTCTGGTTAAAACATGAAAACTGGTTTGAGATTAGTTTATTACTATTTTTTTCTCTAGATTCAAACATGAAAAATGTTAATAGAGTCTTCTTTAAGCTTTTTCTGGACTCTTAAAATGTGAAAAGATTATCGAGTGAGCTTGTCTTCTTCACATGTGTAAAAGTACTTGAAGAGTCGTCTTCCTAGTGATAGTTTACTGCTTTTTTCGGACTAGGGATCACTACTTATGAGAAAGGTACACTCCAGCCAATCATGACTAGAAGAGTTCTCTAGGAAATTGTTTTATACTTTTTCAGTCTCTAAGGACTAAATCATACGAAAAAGGACCCTTTGGAGTTTTCTTTCGTCTTCATTCAGACTCTCTAAACATGAACGATACCGAGTTTTCTTTCATTGGACTCATTAAACTAAACATAGAGAGACTCGTTCAGGGAACGAACCCCTCCTTTATTAGGTTCATAAAATGTATGAGAATGGACTTGTCCTCGGATGAGATAAAATGCGTGTTTGTTACCCTATTTGGACTCGTAAAAATAAAAAGAGGCACTCATCAATCATGATGGGGAAATTAAGGGAAGGGAATCATTTTGCAAATCAAATGGAAGTTGTTTGTCACCTTTGAACATGGAACTTATCTGCATATCATTCAGTCAATTGGGTTTCAACTGACTTACAATTCAATCCACTTTCATGAGTCATGTCACTCCTTTGAGTCTTTCAAAAGAATGCATTGTCCACTGTTGTATTGTATGTTTGTCTAGTCTAGTCATGCTTCCAAGTCTTTTCTTGTGTTGCCCAATGTTCAAAGGAAGAAAGAAGTTTACCCCTACAATTAAAATAGCCTTTATGGCAGTATCTTTGAGTCAATACTATGGTTACATTATCTATAACATTCCAAAACTTTGTTCTAAGTTTCGTGTCGTCGATGTGGGATTCATCATGGCCCTCCTTTGACGAGACAATTCCCGTCAACATCATCTCATCATTCGGGAAATAGTCTTAGAAACAAGTTTAGTACCTTGAGATATATATGCCTCAATGCTAGATCCTCTCACTCTCGGCATAGGTTCACATCATTGAACTTTGATCGAAAGATTTCACTAGGTGTTCGACATCAAAACATCTGTTCACACTCAGTAGATTCTACTAGGGTACCTTGGGAATCATTGACATCAATGGTGATCTACCTCGCACTTGTTAATGATTCACATCATTTGCTGGTAATCAAGTGGTTTCTACCATGTTCGTCTTCATAACATTATAATCACATGGATAGATTTGTACTTTGTGGAAGACGAGACGAAGACCCTGGGAATTTGTTAAGCACCAATAGCTTTCTCCCCAGGTTACAATGGAGTATATTGTATGAAGTACCAACATGGATCCACATTTGTATGGTCATGTATATGCTCAAATTTGCATCTGTATGACATAGATCTATGTTGTATATCTGGTAGCTATGTCCAAGTTTGAGTCTTCTATCACATGGATCTACATGTATTCTAGTAGCCATGTTTGTTTGTTCCTCTCATGGATCTGCCTTGTATTGGTATACAACCATGATGAGGATACATTTACTCATGATTCAAAGTATTGATGTATTGCAGATGCCTACTCGATGATACTCTCAGATCAAGTTGGCTCCTACCTCGAAGTGATAACTTGCTCTATCAAATCTCTCGCCTATCGTATTCCTCTAGCCTCATGCTTTGGGGGGCATTATGTTATACCCAAATCCTGTCAACAACATGTGATAAGATCTATAACACCTCTATTTTCCCTCAATCCCAAACATTGAAGTGAAAAAAGTGCTCCATATGTTGATTCTACATACAAAACTCCAGCACCGCTCTTACCCTTAAGCTTATAAGCTGTACCTTATACAACACTGCCTGATTCATTTGGAAGATAGGAAGTGCCACCACCTTTACATTTGTTTTTGGTGCATTTATCACGTTGCATTTCTCTGTCATAAGGGAGTATAAGCGGTGCCCTTGGTAAAAAGTGAAAAAAATGAGGTTTCACGAAGCTTCTAGAACAAAATCTTCGTGGCTAGCCTTATCCCTACTGACCTGGGTTAGTTAAGCTTGAGATCCATGCTTTGGGGATCTCATGGCCACCTCAACCACCTATTTCTCAACCATTCCTATCCCTTTGAGCCCTATAAAACCAGGCTCATACTCCATGGTTGAGGGGAGAAGAAAAGAGTAAAGTTATGCTGCTGAATTAACATCCTGGCCTAATCCATTAGAGAGCATAGAGGAACAAGTTGGAGCTATCAGGATGAGATGTTAGTCTTGTGAAGGAGTGCATCGACACTAAGGCAAAATGGTTGTAATATATTTCATTCATATATTAATGCAAAGTTGATTTATTTCCCATATATCTGTTGTGTTATAATCTCACATGTGTATTATCATATTCCTTAGTCACTGATATGGATCTATGGATAGTTTTCTGGTATCTTTGATGTTGTTGTGTGTTTGATGTGTTTTTGTAGGTCTTCCATCAAAGATCTTATTCCAGGAATCCATAGCTTCTAGGGAAAGTCTTCTGACCAAGTTGTGACTCATTTGTTTTGGTATGAACCATTAAGACCAGAGGAACAACTTCTATCCATAGAAGGTGCAATATTCCTGATAACATAGAAGATAGTAATCCTTCTAAACAAAGAGAATGATGTAGTTCTAGAACTCGATCCATGATGTCTCCACAAAAAAAGGGACTCAAGTAACTGTGATCCCTAAATAAAACTAGCGAAGATAGAGCACACCCCTAAGTAAGCTATGAAAAATGTAAATAAGACAAGAGATAGGAAAAATGAGCTCTCGAATGCAGCAGGTATGTCTCACCTAGAAGAGGCATGAGACTCCCATACACTACAAGAGGAGGTGTATAACTAGTTATAATTTCCCTTAGCTTCAATGCATAAATAGAATGTGATGTCCGACCCCTACCTGGTCAGGACACTCACATAATAACCTCTGCAAGTACCCCCTGCGATACCTAGGTAAATAAACTAAGGTCACCTTAATATAATCAATGCTCAGGTAGACAATCACAAGCAGGATCCATCATATGGTAGGGTAACTAAGACTAAAGCTCGAAAGCACCAAAGTTACCTTGAAATGCCCCAAATACGAATAATATCATTGAAATATCTCTGATTCTCACATAAGGTATTGGAGGGCTATCCCCACCATAAACATGTGTGTTACCTTGTGATTAACTCATGTGTAAGAGGAGCTTCCTGAGAACACCAATAATATCAAGGATTTCTCCTCTCCATGGTTAGAAACCTTATTGTTTTTGTTTTGTGGTATTAGAGAATTTTACTCACAAAATCCTATTCCGAGACTCTAAAACCTAAGCTTATTTGGGCACCCTATAAAGTAAAATCATTCTAATCAATTTTAAGAGGTTGTTCTTTCTCAAGGGATATGATTGTGAAACTAGTGATGTTATGAATCAGCAATAAAAACAAGTATGCACACTTGAAAACAATGCCAAGTGCAACTTTGTTTTCCAAATGAAAAAATGGTATACCACTAAATGAAATGCACAACAATTCCTTTTATTTTTGAATGCAAATGCAATCCTTCCTGAATGAAATCCTAAACACTAATCTCATCCAAGCAAGCCAATGCAAGTACTTACTTTCAAGCACATGAAAAATGGAAATGAATATGCAACTGTGCAATTATTTTTGTGTTTTCAAAATAAATGAGTGAAAATGTAATAAAAAACCATTAAATTATCAGTCTCTGTAGCAAGCAATGAACACAAGACAAGCAAGACACCGAGAGTTAAGGACTAGTGCATTAATAGAAAAAAAAAAGAGATAGATTGAATAGAAAACTTTCTAAAAATGATTAATAAAAGGAGGTTTCCAGTCACAACAAGAGAATTCAACATACAACATAAGTAGCCATGAAGACCCAACAACACTCACAACCCACCTAGTAACTTCACACATCAAGATATCAACCAAAAAGGGAGATGTATGCGACTGTTCAAAAAACAACAACATATGTACACAACTTGATAGAGTAGAACTTGCATATATACACAATTGTATGTACCATGACCAACGCATACAAGGAAGAAGGAGGTAAAAATAAAGGCAAGGGCCAAACCACTCTAAGGGACTGTTAATTAATGAAAATACTGCCAAATGCGACACAGACACACAAAGAAACAGAGAGCAATTCGAGCAAAAAAATGCACCCAAAAATCCCAACAAAAGGAAATTCCCCATTGAAGTCGCCAATTCTGTTACAAAGAAATTATTCCTACGACATGGGGTGAAACACAATAGTCAGTATGACCACAAAAATAAAATCCATTCTCAGTCATTCTAGATAACTTAAAGAAACTAACCACTAAGGGATAAGAACTATACCTCAATTGGATGTCTAAAGATGACCACAGTTGAGCTATCGATCAAAATCTTGTCCCTACAATTTTCTCTCAACATCAAATAGATATACAAGCATAATATGTTATGTGTTAGCATTAAATCTGGCATATTCCATTTAAACATGTATAAATCAATTACACCCATGGGTACAAATATACATAATTGCACATTAAATTGGAAGAGAAATGGATATTTCTATTAAAATAAAACATAGATAGAATGTGACAACCTTTGTCGACACCTCGCCAAAACCAAGAAATGGAGTCCCTCCACTTGGGCCTCCACCACTTCAATCCACCATAATAAGGAAATCTCACAAGGACAATCGAAATATTGGGAAATGAGCACAAATGAATTTCTAAAAGGACAAAGGGATGCAGACTCAAGCATATAACAATGAGGAAAAAAGTTTCTATAATCTCTTGACTCTCCAAGTTTCTCCTCCTCTAATGCTTCACAATGACTCAATATATAACCCTCCAATAGGAAATGGATGGTCAAATAAGAGCGTTTCCTGGCATATGCCAAAGGCCAAGTATCAAGGCATTTGTTATTTGATGGGGAAAACTCCAATTTTTTTTTGTTTTTTTCAATAAAACCCGATGTACATAGGTGACAACTATGCAAGATCCGTATAGACGAATTGTATAATTAGTGACCTACTTATGTCTTCAAAATTGTTGTAAAGGGTTATACTGGAGCATTAGGGCTAAAGTGAGTAAATAAGGTTTAGTGAGTCTTCATAGGGACAAGGAAATTCCATAAAGGAATGATGCATTAGGTGGGGTAAATCACGCTTTAACACAATTTCTGCAATACAAGGTAATTTTTCATACATGCATTCAAACAGAGATCACTTGTATGAGATTGTTCATATGTTGAATGGAGGATACTTGAAGTATGATGAGGAGATATGAAAGATCAATGATGAGTGTTAGGTCATGATTTTTTCTTCCTTAGTTTCATGCTTTTATTTATGTTTTTGAACCTTGCTATTATTTTTTGTTTCTAGAAAGTTTTGTTTATAAAGATAATTTTGATTTCAAACTTTTAATTTTCATGATTTTTTATTTTTAAGCTTGTTTTTATAAATTTTTCTTTGATTTCACTATTGAGGGGTTTTATAAGGCATATATGGATTAAATAGTTTTATAAATAACACTAAGGTCAAGATTAAACCCATAAACCAGGTTTTAATCCTTATTATTGGCCTAATAATATGAAATTATTTGATTGGACTTTCTTGTAGCGCAAGAGCAAAATAGATACACTAGAGCGCTACAAGAAAATCGTGAATGCTAAAATCATCATTTTTTCAGTCCAATTTTTCGGGTGTCTTATCTCTGAGGTGTCAATCATATCATTTGATGCATTTGATACATGTCCTGCATAGTTTTATCATTGAAACATGTGGATGATCATCATAAGAGGTAGATCATGGCAATTGCATGCAGAGCAGGTTAAATGATGACAGTGAGTAGAATGAGACAAATTTTTTCGGGAGTATGTTCCTTATTTGAAGGAATGAAGGATATTGAAGGTCGTGGTGAGAAGACACTGCTGAGAAATCAGGATTTTTCAACTGAATGAGGAATTAGGGCTTTTCAGCAACAACTGTTTGAAGTGGTCTGGATGGTTAGAGACAGGTGGAACATGAAATTTGACACTTAACCATTGAAATAACTGCATTCCAGTGCTCGTATTGGTCTTCTATACAGGTAGCTTGTGTGTCATTGCTAGGGTTTTCTTAATTTGGGGCTTTTCTGATGAAATCCTTAATGATAAAATTTGAAGGAAGAATATGAGTTTTTTCACCTAATACACTGTAAATGATGAATTATTAACAAATAGATTTAAAGTATTCATCATTTAAAATAGTAAAATTCAAAGCAAAACTTGTTGGAGTTCCCTTAACTATGTGATTAGGTCAAGCTGCTATGATTTGGAACAAAGGATTTCTGAACTGTGTGTTAGGTCAAACTGTTGTGATTTGAAGATAGTTAAACTGTGGGATATTGACAGGTGCTGTTAAACCATAGTAAATATGAAGAAAAATGGAAAAATAAATAGAGCAGAGCCCACTAACCTAAGCTGGGTAGACAATTTTCCAGAATGTGCAGAGTTATTTTCAAACGCAGGATGGTTAACATTTTTAAAATGCAGGATGGTTAACATTTTTCAAAAAGATTGATGGATATCATGCATAGGTATCTCATAAATTTGCTCAGTGCTTAGATAAAGACTTTGTGTCTTTTGATACTTTACAGTTCAAAATAACTAAGGAGTTGATAGCTAAGGAAACATGCATATTGAATGAGGGAGAGTTATGGTTTAAGAAGGTTCCATTCACCTTCAATGCACAAAAATACTTGCTTCCTGGTGTGATTACAGATTGGGGTAAAGGTGTACCAATTCATAACTTCAAACCTGAATGGATTGAGCCCATTAAAGTCTTACCGAGTTATATTACCTGTGAGGGTAGATATGCTTTTGTTTTGAAATACCACTTTAGATTTCTTCAACATCTATTAGTGATCAGTCCAAGATGAACTTACCCTTCTTCTTTCTGAAAAGTCTGCAAAAGATGTCATGCAGAGTTAAGGAGCACCAAAATCATACAAAGCAGTGTATTTTCCATCATGGACTCATCAAGCTTATCATAAACATTGTTTTGCAAAGTAGGGGAAAGACTTGGGAGTATTTCATTTTTTGGTCAGATTTTCAAAATGATCAAGAGGGACAGTCTCATAGAATACAAGATGATAAAGGGAAAACTTTGATTAGAAAGATCAGGAAAAAGGTAAAGTTCGAGGATGAAGAAAAGGTTAAATTAGAGGAAGTTTCAGATCATGCAAATGAAAACTTTAAATTTAAATAGTAACTTAATGACAATGAGCACAAGAATTTATAGTCAGATATTAAGGAAGTTGATCCTGTTGAAAATGTTGTACCTATAGAGACAATTTCAGATGAAAAAGAGGATATTGAAGTGCAAAGACAAAGTCCTATCACAGTTCTATTAGAAGATGAGAAATGCCTATTTAATGATGATAAAGTTCATGTCGCTGATGCAACTAGGGTTTGTACTGAGCAGGAATTTCACAGCCGTGGTGATGAGGTAGCACTGTCAAAAAGAAAGAAAATAAAAGTTGTTGAGTTTGCCTCAGTTATTCATTAGGGAAAGACTATCAAAATGTTGGGGGAGATTGCTACTGCTTGGAGACCTAAAACCAGACCTAGAAATAAACTCAGATTGAACATGAAAAATTTGTTGAATCCTAAATTGAATAAAGAAAGAGTAACAGTGATAGATGAATCTTCATCTGAGGAAAAATTGAATGATGATAAAGATGACAGTAAGGGTAAAAGGCCAATTGAATAAAAAAGAGAGTCTGTCGTGACTGATACTAAGATATCTGATATATTTTTGGAGGTATGAAGTCAGATGTTGTAGGAACATCAAGAAGGTGAAAAAAAGAGTTCTTACTCAGAGAAGAAGGTAATGGTTGAAGAAAAAGTTCCATGTAAAGCTGAGAGTGAAGAACACCTAGGGTTTTCTAGAACACCTACAGAATTATTGCAAGAAGATGAGGAAATTTATAGGAGATTCAATATTCCATGGCTTCCAAATGAGATGCAAACCATAGCAGGAAATAAAATCTTTGATTCAGAAAAAGAGAATTTACAAAGAAGTATAAAACAATATAAGTATCAGGTTGAGTACATGCAAGAGACTAATGATGGCTTAGTCATTGCAAACAGAAAGCTCAGAGAGGATTTGGAGGAAGTAAACAACCATTATCAGGAGCTGATCATAGTTTCAAGAGAAGCATTGAAAAGGAAAAGGAAAATAGAAAGTCAATTCACAATGTTGAAGCAAACCATCCAGGACCTGTAGCAGCATAATGAAGAGCTAACGAGGAAGATTATAGATATGGAGACAGATCAATTGAAGGCAAGAAGAAAATCTCAAGCCTTGGAAGGGATTGCCTTACTAGCTGAAGCAGCTAAGGATCTATAAAGTTTGTTAAGATAATCAGTTATTAGTTAGGTTTGAAAGCTACTGTATTTTTGCAAGTATTATTTAGATGAAACTATTCGATGGGTAGACTAAAAAATAGCTAGGGTTCAGTTAATTAACCAATTTTGGAGAATAGTATAAATGTAAGTCTCAAAGAAGACAAATGGTTCGATTTTTTGTTGGCAAGAGGAGGTCATCAGACTTGTTTATGAGCTAAGTAAAGACTCCTATGTGTATTTGAAAGACTGAATTATGAAATATATGCTCTATATGCCCTTCAGTTTATTCTCTGGCTTCATTTATAAATTGTTTTAGTTACTCAGTTGGTAGTTTCATTGCTTGTTTAAAGTTTTTATACTTGGAATGCTTTCCATCTATGGGTGAATCTCAGTATTGTTTTTTGTTGGATTATGGTTATTATGTTATGCATCTCAACCTTTCTATGCTGATGATTTAGTGTTTATTTGGATTTATGAAGGTATGCCCTCTTGTCTTCAAACTGCTCAACCAAAAAACCTTAAAAACCCTATTTTTCTTTATTGAGATTATTGAGATTGTGTTGGCTTGTTCTGTTGTAGTCTAGGAACAATTTCTGGCACGAACATCTTTGGCGCCATTCCCGGGGAATGAAGTTGAAAACATATTTTTCCTTGGAATACTTATCATTTCATAGGTCTTAAGAGGTGAACTTAAACCAACAAATCTTAAAGACTACTTTTCACCAGTTTGTTACAATGGCTACTAAGGGAGTTGGAACAAGAAACAAACCTAGTTCACCTTTGCAGTTGGGTGTTTCAAACCCATAACAGATACTGAAAACAACTAGGAAGATTAGAAGGTCTCAGTCATCACCAACCCTATGTAACCCTGATCAGTTGGATAGTTGATCACCTATATCTATTTTGAAAAGAGAAGAAGAAACTTCACCTTGGTTGAAGCCTATAATTCCTGTTAGTAACTTTCAATTTTTCACTGATCCTCAATCCTTCAAAAAGGAAAAAACAATATCTCTTGGTAAAATTTCTCTATTTCATCTAAAAGTTGGTAAAACCCCATTTCAGCCAAGTTCCAGTCAAATATTTCCATCACCAAAGTTAGTCAACCTAAAAATGGTAGCCCAAAATCAACCAGTAGATATGATGGACCAAATGGTTGCAGCTAGGTATGCACCCTTAATTTTTTCTCAACCTTTGAACGAACTTCTTAGAGGTGATTATTAGAAATACCTTCCTAGGTTTAATGGATAGGGAAACTACAACTGAGGAACACTGGGAAGCCTTTCTCATTTATGCTAATAACCAGAATATTGAAGCTATGGATGTATGGATGAGGATGCTTGTACACAGCCTTGATGGAGATGTCAGAAAATGGCTTAGGGAGTTGCCTGCAAATTCCATCACTATCATAGAAGAGCTTCAGGACCTCTTCATGAGACAATGGGGTGACACCAAAGATCATACTTATTATATAACTGAGTTTGTAGCCCTTAGGAGTAAGACAGATGAAACCATTGCAAATTTTTCGAAGAGATTCAATAAAATGTATGGCAGAATTTCTGCAGAGATAAAACCTTTAGAAACATCTGCAAAACTCACATATGAAAATGCTTTTGACCATGAATTTTCCTTACTACTAAGTGAAAGAAGACCTGTTTCTTTACTGAACATGCAGGATGCAACATTAGAGGTGGAGTCTAATACATTGGCTTCCAATAGATTGAAGAAGGAAACAGCTCAGTAGATATATGACAGGAAAGTTAAGAAGGAAGCAGCTCCAGGGGTTTCAACATCCCACTCTGTAGAAGGTAAAATTGATGAGATGGCCAAGCTAGTTAAGATCCTGATTGCAAAGTTAAACAAGTTAGAACTAGAAAGGAATTCAAACAAACCTGTCCAAGAAGGTGAAAGAAACCCTAACAATCAAAACCAATTCAAAAGATAGTTTGCTCCTCGTTGCATACCCAGAGAATGAAGAAACAATGATATACAGCGAGAAAGGAGAGAGACTGAGGATCAAAGAGTACCACCCCCTCTTTAGAACAATGTTGTTGATGAAGAAGAAATTGAAGAGAAAGTGTTATTTGAAGACACATATCAAGATATAAACTATTTTGGAGAACAGTTAACTGAGGCTTTTGTCACTGAAGAAGAATTTTTAAATTCAGAATACAGCTATGATGCTAATATGTTTGAAACAGAAGATGGCTTAAATTTGAAAATGACTATTGTAATTGTTAATGCCTATCAAAATGAACCAAAGAAAACTTTGAATTTGAGGTCAAGCCCAAAACAAGTAGTTCAAAAACCAAAGAAGAAAGTATTTGTACCTACTAAAGAGCAATATCATCCTGTGTCAAAGAAAAAACAAATTCAAGATAAGCAAAAGAAGAATATGGAAGTTGAAGAGGTAAATAACGTTGTGCAGAATTTTAATCTGGAAAATGAATTAGGTAAAATAAATATTCCTATCCCTTTTACTGAATTAATGAAGAATCCTTCTTACAAAGAATCAGTTCTTAACATGATTGGTTCAGCAAACAGTCAGCCTCTTTCTGATACAGTGAATCTACAAGAAGAAAATCCTAAAATCTTTATTGGATCAGCTTTGGCTGAAAAAACTGAAAATGAAGCAGGTGCTTCACCTCCATTTTATATTACACTAACTATCCATGAGCAAATGATACATAACTTTCTTTTAGATTCAAGAGCATCACATAACCTAATTCTAAAGGCTTCCATGGAGGCTTTAGGTTTGAGTATAACAAAAACCTACCATGATCTATATGCTTTTGATTCACGAGCTGTAAAATGTTTGGGTGTGATTAAAGATATGATTGTCAGTTTGGCTCAGTTACCAATGAAGAGTGTGATTATGGATGTGGTAGTAGAAGATATTACACCTAAATTTGGATTACTTCTCTCTAGGTCTTGGGCAAAGAAAATTGGTGGAACTTTACAAATGGATTTAACGTATACTACTATTCCTATGTTTGGAGGAGAAAACAGAAGGTTATACAGAGAGGTTCAATTTGCCTATATTGTGACAGATGAAAAGAACCCTACAAACCATCCTCTGTATGTTGTTGATAAAGATTTGGGTACTTGTATGTTACATTTTAGTGATGATGATAATACTGCTGGTATGTTGCAGGCTGAAAAGGAAGAGCCAGTTAAATGCAGTAAGGAATAAGAAGATGAGCTTTGGCAATTATACTTTGATGGATCATCTTGTAAAGAAGGTGCTGGAGCAGGGGTTTTTCTCATATCTCCTGGTGGTGAAACAGTAAAGTTGATGTATAAATTAGAATTTATTACTACTAATAATACTGTTGAATATGAAGCTTTGCTGTTAGGTTTGAAGGCTGCTAAAGATTTAGGCATTCAACAAATTTCTGTATATGGCGACTCCAAGTTGGTTGTTTAGTAGGTGAGGAACAACTATCAAGTGAAACAAGATTTGCTGAAAGTCTACCGAAATGAGGTATGGGATATGATTGACAATTATTTTGTATCTTTTAACATTACCTATATTCCTAGGGACCATAATCAGACTGTTGATTCATTGGCCATAGAAGCTACACATTTTAGAATTCCCAAAACCACACAATTGAAGTATCCTATTGAGGTTAGGTACAAACCTTCTATACCTGATAATGTAAAGCAGTGGAGAGTGTTTAAAGATGACATTGAAATTAAAATATTTTTGGAGCTTACAGATGAGTTTTCTAATTCCCTGATTGATCAAGAAGAAGATGATGAGGATGAAGATGTTGAAGAGATTGCTGAAAATGAAATTGTTGGCCACAAGATTATTGAAATAAAAGGTAATTTCATCCCAAAAGGTTTGGTTCCTTTAGAAAGGATATTTTCAAAAGATGATACAGCTTTAAAACCTATTGTACAATCTTCAGAAGAGAATGTGGTGTATTTTAACATTGGTACTGCAGAACATCCTAGAATGGTGAAGATTTCAAAAGCATTCACAGCAGAACAGAGAAAAAGGTACATTAAGTTGTTAAAGGAGCATGTTGATGTCTTTGCATGGTCTTATGAAGAATTGAGAACATATGATACTGGGATTATACAACATAAAGTACCTTTAAAACCAAATGTTAAACCTTTTCGACAGAAATTGAGGAGGATTAATCCAACTTTGTTTCCTGTTATTGAAAAAGAAGTTAAGAAGTTATTAGATGCCAAGATCATTGTTCCTCTCAAGTACTCTTCATGGGTTGCTAATCTAGTTCCTGTCAGGAAAAAGAATGGAGAAATAAGACTGTGTGTTGACTTTATCTAAATAGGTCTTCACTAAAGGATAATTATCCTCTGCCTAAAATAGAACAAATATTGCAGAAGGTTGTTGGGGCACAAAGGATTTCTATGGTTGATAGCTTTTCATGATATAATCAAATTGCTATGCATCCTGATAATAAAGAAAAAACATCTTTTACTACTCCCTAGGGAACTTTCATGTATGATAAAATTCCTTTTGGTTTAATGAATGCTGAAGCAACTTTTCAAAGAGCTATGGATATAGCCTTTGTCAGGGAAAGAGACAAGTTTGTAGTGATTTAATTAGATGATATTACTGTCTTTTCACAATCAGATGATGAACATCTAAAACATTTGCAACAAACTTTTCTAAAATGCAGAAAATATGGTTTATCCTTGAATCCAAAGAAGTCACACTTTGCTGTACAGGAAGGTAAATTATTGGGTCATTTAGTTTCAGCTGATGGTATAAGGATTGACCCAGAAAGGGTGAAAGCAATACTGAAGATAAGTCTGCCAAGGAGTAAAAAAGATGCCCAATCTTTCATTCATAAAATCAACTTTCTGTGTTGGTTTATACCAAATTTTGATGAGACTATCAAACAGATTACAACCATGCTGAAGAAGGATCAAGAAGTCAAGTGGACTACAGAAGCAAAGAACTCATTTGAAAAAATTAAGATGGCTCTTACCAAAGCTCCAGTATTAGTAAGTCCAGATTTTACAAAGGAATTTCTAACCTTTTCCTTTGCATTTGAAGATACATTGGCTACTATTTTGTTACAGAAGAATAAGGATGGTCTTGAACAGCCTATTGCATTCTTCAGCAAAACTATCAGAGATTTTGAATTAAAATACAACATCTTAGAAAAACAGGCTTACTCTTTGGTAAAAGCTTTGAAATTTTTCAGAATCTATGTCTTGCATTCCAAAGTTATTGCATATGTGCCTAATGCTGCTATAAAAGATGTTTTGACACAGCTTGACAGTGAGGGAAAAAGAGGCAATTGGATTGCTAAAATCATGGAGTATGATGTAGATATCAGACCTACCAAACTAGTAAAGGGACAAGGTTTAGCTAAGTTGTTTGCTGAATCAAATTGCCAAGATTTAGGATTGCATTTGATGGCAGAGGAGCCAGCACAGGAAGAAAATCAAGCAGAGATGGAGAAAGAGAAGATTATGGATTTCTATTCAGCATCCACATGCTATGTAGACATTGTATATTTTTTGTTGTATTTGCAATGTCCTGAACACTTAGATAAAAAAGATGCTAGGTCTTTGAAGCTAAAAACTACTAAGTACTGTTTGGTAGAACAACAACTATTTTGGAAGGATCCAGGGGGTATTCTACTTAGATGCTTAGATAAACCTGAAATTGAAGGAGTGATTTCTGAATCTCATGAGGGTGCTTGTGGAGGTCACAAGTATTGGAAGGAAACAACATACAAAATCCTAAGAGCTATATACTATTGGCCCTCTTTATTTTTAGATGTATATCAGCAGGTAAGAGCAACCATCCCTTATCAGAAATTTGCTGGTAAACAAAATTTGCTGTCATTACCTTTAAAACCAATTGCAGTAAGTGCCCCTTTTCAGCAGTGGGGACTAGACTTTATAGGAGAAATAAATCCATTTTCCTCAGGACAACATAAGTGGATTTTGACTACAACATATTTCTTTACTAAGTGGGTGGAAGCTATTCCCACAAGGAATGCCATAGATAAGGTGATTATAAATTTTATTGAAGAAAATATTCTCAGTAGATTTGGATGTACACAGAGAATATTAACATATAATGCAAAAGCTTTTAAGTCTAAGGCTATGGAGGCATTTTGTGAAAAGAATGGAATCCAGTTGAAACATTCAACTCCTTACTATCCTCAAGGTAATGGTTTAGCTGAGTCTTTAAATAAGAATATCATTCAGAGTATCAGGAAATTATTGAAGCATAACAAAAGATCATGGGATTCTATGTTGAAGTATGCATTATGGGCTGACAAAATAATAGTCAAACAAGCAATTGGAACTTCTCCTTTCCAATTAGTGTATGGTATAGATGCAGTTTTTCCTGTTCAGTTGGGTATCCCAGTGATGAATTTTTTTCAGGATTGTCAGGAAGAACCTAATGATATGTAGAGAAGGATTTATGCAATGATAGAGTTGCAGCAGAATAGAGAAAACGTGGAAGAAAAGGCACAGCTATACAGATTGAAGATTAAAGAAAGATTTGACAGGAAGATCATAGATAATAATTTTTCAATAGGAAACATGGTTCTGAGATGGGAAGCTAGGAAAGAGCAAAAATGGAAATATGGCAAATTTGATAACCTCTAGTTTGGCCCTTTCCTAGTATCTTAAGTTTTTGGAAAACAATACTTTTGTTCTACAGACTTTGGAGGGTGAGGAATTGTCAAGTCTAGTTAATGGATGATTCCTCAAGCATTTCTACAGTTTTTGAACTGAATTTTAGTTTTCATTGTATATACCGGTGTGAGTAAAACAAAATAAGGACTCCATAACCCAATGGAATTTTTGTAGATTAGCAGGTAGCAGTACAGAAAGCACTGGCCTACAGGTTCTTGAAGCCTCACAAGGAGGACTTCATCCCACAGCAGGAGCCAGATGTTAGGTCATGATTTTGTCTTCCTTAGTTTTATGCTTTTATTGATGTTTTTGAACCTTGCTATTATTTTTTGTTTCTAGAAATTTTTGTTTATAAAGATAATTTTGATTTCAAACTTTTAATTTTCATGATTTTTTATTTTTAAGCTTGTTTTTATAAATTTTTCTTTGATTTCATTATTGAGGGGTTTTATAAGGCATATATGGATTAAATAGTTTTATAAATAACACTAAGGTCAAGATTAAACCCATAAACCAAGTTTTAATCCTTATCATTGGCCTAATACTATGAAATTATTTGATTGGACTTTCTTGTAGTGCAAGAGCAAAATAGATACACTATAGCGCTACAAGAAAATCACGAACCCTAAAATCATCATTTTTTCAATTCGATTTTTTGGGTGTCTTATCTATGAGGTGTCAATCATATCATTTGATGCATTTGATATGTGTCCTGCATAGTTTTATCATTGAAACAGGTGGATGATCATCATAAGAGATAGATCCTGGCGATTGCATGCAAAGAAAGTTAAATGATGATAGTGAGTAGAATGAGACAAAGTTTTTAGGGAATATGTTCCTTATCTGAAGCACATGAAGGATATTGAAGGTCGTGGTGAGACGACACTACTAAGAAATCATGATTTTTCAACTGAATGAGGAATTAGGGCTTTTCAGTAGCGACTGTTTGAAGTGGTCTGGACGGTTAGAGACAGGTGGAACATGAAATTTGACACTTAACCATTGAAATAACTGCATTCCAATGCTCATATTGGTCTTCTAAACAGGTAGCCCGTGTGTCATTGCTAGGGTTTTCTTAATTTGGGGCTTTTTGATGAAATCCTTAATGATAAAATTCGAAGGAAGAATATGAGGTTTTTCACCTAATACACTATAAATGATGAATTATTAACAAATAGATTCAAAGTATTCATCATTTAAAATAGTAAAATTCAAAGCAGAACTTGTTAAAGTTCCCTGAACTGTGTGATTAGGTCAGACTGTTGTGATTTGAAGATAGTTAGACTATGGGATATCGACAGGTGCTGTTAAACCATAGTAAATATGAAGAAAAATGGAAAAACAAATAGAGTAGAGCCCACTGACCTAAGCTGGGTAGACAATTTTCCAAAATGTGCAGAGTTATTTTCAAATGTAGGATGGTTAACATTTTTCAAAAAGATTGATGGATATCATGCATAGGTGTCTCATAAATTTGCTCAGTGCTTAGATAAAGACATTGTGTCTTTTGATACTTTACAATTCAAAATAACTAAGGAGTTGATAGCTGAGGCAACATGCATCTTGAACGAGGGAGAATTATGGTTTAAGAAGGTTCCATTCACCTTCAATGCACAAAAGTACTTGCTTCCTGGTGTGATTGCAGATTGGGGTAAAGGTGTACCAATTCATAACTTCAAACCTTAATGGATTGAGCCCATTAAAGTCTTACAGAGTTATATTACCTGTGAGGGTAGATATGCTTTTGTTTTCAAATACCACTTTAGATTTCTTCAACATCTTAGTGATGAGTCTAAGATGAACTTACCCTTCTTCTTTCTGAAAAGTCTGCAAAATATGTCATGCAGAGTTAAGGAGCACCAAAATCATACAAAGCAGTCTATTTTCCATCATGGACTCATCAAGCTTATCATAAACACTGTTTTGTGCAGTAGGGGAAATACTTGGGAGTATTTCATGTTTTGGTTAGGTTTTCAAAATGATCAAGAGGGACAGTCTCGCAGAAGACAAGTTGATAAAGGGAAGACTTTGATTAGAAAGCTCAGGCAAAAGGTAAAAGTCAAGGATGAAGACATGGTTAAATTAGAGGAAGTTTCAGATCATGCAAATGAAAACTTTGAATTTAAACAACAACTTAATGACAATGAGAGCAAGAATTTCCAGTCAGATATTAAGGAAGCCGAGCCTGTTGAGAATGTTGTACCTGCAGAGACAATTTCATATGAAAAAGAGGATATTGAAGTGCAAAGACAAAGTCCTGTCACAGTTCTATCAGAATATGAGAAATGCCTATTTGATGATGATAAAGTTCCTATCACTAATGCAACTAGGGTTTGTACTGAGTAGGAATTTCACAGCCATGGTGATGAGGTAGCACTGTCAAAAAGAAAGAAAATAAAATTTGTTGAGTTTGCCTCAGTTATTCATCAAGGTAATACTATCAAAATGTTGGGGGAGATTGCTATTGTTTGGAGACCTAAAATCAGACCTAGAAATAAACTTAGACTGAACATGAAAAAGTTGTTGAATCCTAAATTGAATAAAGAAAGAGTGATAGTGATAGATGATTCTTCATCTGAGGAAAAATTGAATGATGATAAAGATGATAGTAAGGGTAAAAGGACAATTGAATAAAAAGAGAGAGTCTGTCCTGATTGATACCAAGATATATAATATAATTATGGAGGTACGAAGTCAGATGTTGCAGGAACAACAAGAAGGTGAAATAAAGAGTTCTTACTCAGAGAAGAAGGTGATGGTTGAAGAAAACGTTCCATGTAAAGCTGAGAGTGAAGAACACCTAGGGTTTCCTAGAACACCTACAGAATTATTGCAAGAAGATGAGGAAATTTATAGGAGATTCAATATTCCATGGCTTCCAAATGAGATGCAAACCATAGCAGGAAATAAAAGCTTTGATTCAGAAAAAGAGAATTTACAAAGAAGTATAAAACAATATAAGTATTAGGTTGAGTACATGCAGGAGACTAATGATGGCTTATTCATTGCAAACAAAAAGCTCAGAGAGGATTTGGAGGAAGTAAACAATCATTATCAGGAGTTGATCATAATTTCAAGAGAAGCATTGAAAAGGGAATGGAAAACAGAAAGTCAATTCACAATGTTGAAGCAAACCATCCAGGACCTGCAGCATCATAATGAAGAGCTAACGAGGAAGATTGCAGATATGGAGATAGATCAATTGAAGGCAAGAAGAAAAGCTCAAGCCTTAGAAGGGATTGCCTTACTAGCTGAAGCAACTAAGGATCTGTAAAGCTTGTTAAGATAATCAGTTATTAGTTAGGTTTGAAAGCTACTTTATTTTTGTAAGTATTATTTAGATGACACTATTTGATGGGTAGACTAAAAAACAGTTAGGGTTTAGTTACTTAACCCATTTTGGAGAATAGTATAAATGTAAGTCTCAAAGAAGACAAATGGTTCAATTTTTTGCTGGCAAGAGGAGGTCATCAGACTTGTTTATGAGCTAAGTAAAGACTCTTATGTGTATTTGAAAGACTGAATTATGAAATATATTCTCTATATGCCCTTCAGTTTATTCTCTGGCTTCATTTATAACTTGTTTTAGTTACTTAGCTGGTAATTTCATTGCTTGTTTAAAGTTTTTATACTTGGAATGCTTTCCATCTGTGGGTGAATCTCAGTATTGATTTCTGTTGGATTATGGTTATTATGTTATGCATCTTAGCCTTTCTATGCCGATGATTTAGTGTTTATTTGGATTTATGAATGTATGCCCTCTTTTATTCAAACTGCTCAACCAAAAAACCTTAAAAACCCTAAAAACCCTATTTTTATTTATTAAGATTATTGAGATTGTGTTGGCTTGTTCTCTTGTACTCTGGGAACAATTTATGGCACTAACAATGAGTTAATGGACACCCAAGATTATTTGATAAGCAGTCAAAGTTACCTCTCGGATTCTAAGATGGAGATATAGAAACTTCACCAAGAGTTACATAGATCACATATTCCCTGCTACATTCCAGTCAACCAGTCTCCTTTGGTTGATGATATTTAGAGTTCTATGGAGGGACCTCGTGAGATGGTGGTTCATGAGGTGCATGATGAAAGGAATGTGCTTGAGGATTTTTTGGATATATATGATGGTTCCCAAGCACATGTCACTTTCCAAAGCAAAATTGAGCTCTCTCATGGAGTGGGTCCTCTCTCCATTGAAGTATCAAAATATCTCCTTACTATTGGACCATCCCTTGACAGTGTTGATGAATCCACATATTTGGTGGATGAGAGTTGCAGAGGATTGGTTTAAAGTTCTTCATCCCACAATTCTATTTCATCCACATCAATTGGGAATGCATATTGGGTGAAGGGAATATTTTTCTTGGCATCACATGAGGAGAAAGAGGCTCCCATAGTCTCTGTTGATTATTGTAGGAATATACCATGTGATGTGACAAGCACACTTATCTTTCCTTAGAAGGAAATTGAAGAGTATTTAGCTATGGGATATATAGATGAAAAAATGAAATTTTAGGTAGAAATCAAATATGATGATCTATTCATGGATTGGGTATATAAATATATCACCAAAATGGATGCCCATGGATGCACAAGTCTTGCTCGCATATGTAAAGAACTGTTTGGCATGCATGCCTTGAAAGAAAGATTTCATGATTTTCCTATATGGAGAAAAGACTTAGCTTTGAATAAGGTGGTTGATTACATCTCATATGAATCAACAAAAAAATTTGTTTATTCATCCATTGATTGAGTGGATAGAGGAATCATGAAAATGAAGAATTTGAGAGGTAAAGGTTTCTCTTGTTTCTACAATGAATTTTTTGTTATATTTCCTTGACATGTGAGCAACCAAAAAAGTATATTTTGCAGACATTAGATACCTCCTATACACATGCACCTGAGGTTTGGGTGTACAACCACACGGCATATTTCAAATCAACATGTAAAATAAATTCATCTTGCACTCATGGTATATTGAGAAAATTAGCGCATGCAAGAAGAAAATTGGCCCAAGGTGAGATCCAAACATTGTTGGATCTAATGATAATGATGTTCAATGAAATGTTGCATAAACCATGGTATTTAGGAATTACATGGAGTGACAGAGTGTTCCTAATGGTATGCGTGTTTAGGATACTGAAACATATCCAGTGGGATCCGGGAGGGCGAGATAGCCTTCATTTCCACAAGATCATCCATGAGGGGAAATGGTTTGATTTCCTACATGGAAAATCGTATGGTGGAAGGACTCACAACTCTCCTGATTCATGGGTTGGAATTTTTCATGAGGCGTTTAGTGGAGACTCTTAGTGTATAGGAGGGAATAGGAGACACTTCCTTAATCTAATATTTATTTGGGACCCTGGGATTATATTTGGTCTCAACTATTTCAGCTGGAATATTCATGTAGCCGTATGTGGGATTGAGACACCTCTCAAGAGGGAAGAGATGCATATCATTAAGTCTTCTCCCAAAATTGATATCTACTTTGGCCATCAGATTATCTTGAAAGAAAATTCTTTGCAAGAAACATCTCCTTGTTTCCATTATGACCATTCTAGATTTTATGCATGAGAATTGACTTGGTTAGCACACCTATGATTTCATCATATTATATGAGAAGAGCATATGTCAAGTGCTTTGGAAAGCTTGTGTTGATTCTATTTGATTACATTTTGGTTCATGATAGGATGTTGTAAGAAGTGCACCCTTGGTTTGAAATCTATGTCATGAGTTTGGGTAGAACAATCATTGAATATCATTTTTTTGAAAATGAAGTTGGAAGGATGGAGATATTGCATTTTGTCCCTATGATTGAGCATGGTAAGGGTGATGCACCATGTATATATTCATTTCAATTAATAACATATATGGCTTCCCAAGGAATTCTATTACTTTTTCCATGGGAGAAGACTCTGGAGTATTTTTCAAAGGAATAAAGAAGGTGATGGGAACTTGTTCAATGTTAGCCGCACTTGGTTTCCCTCCATAATTTGTGCATAGAGATCTATGGATATGCCTGAATGATGAGGGATTGAATTATAAAAATGGTTGTATCCCATGTCAACAATGTGAAGTGTATCATATTTATCTTCTACGCTCTCTACCACTTTAGGAGCAGAAATGGGTAAAACAAAATTTTCCAAGTATTGATTTGATTATTTTCAGTAATATTTTGGTGCATGATAGTTCTATTTTAAGAAATTTCATTGAAGCATCCCTTATGTACAACACATTTCCTCTTGATCATAGGAATTGAATTTTACCAAATCATGATTATTCCCATCCTAAGTGCTTTAAGAAGAGGTTGGTCATCCTACATGTTTTGTTCAAAGTTGAATCCAAGCCATGGATTATTTTGAAAGAAAGGATGATTCATGAGTTTATGGTGAAGGATGAAAAATGCAATATTTCCAAAGGATTCATTTATGAAGGAGATGAATGTCAAATGGTGTATTCAACATCTTGCAGAAATTTGTGGAAAAGAGTCTGAATGTTCCAACATTCATATTTTCCCTTGCTTGAGGACACAGAAGTTTTGGAAGGGGAGGATTTTCATGTCACCATTTTTTGTGACATATAGATAATTCTATTAGCCAATTATTCCCTATGTTTTTAAGAGGAAATTCCATTAATTTTATGGGATTATATTTTGAAAGAAGGAAATTAATTAATAGTAGCAATTATTATGTCCTAAAGTTGAAGATGCACTATTAGATAAATTATTTTCAATAATTAAATTTTATATTAAATAAAATAATAAATATAATGGGCCATGTAGGGTGCATTAAGATATAAGGTTTGACTACAAGTAAGTTTAAAAAGATGAAATAAAGGAGAAAGCATCCAAATCAGAAAAGAAAAATGAAACATAATAAAACAAGAAAAGCTGACACAAAGCAGGAAAGCTGAAAAATAGGATAAAAGCAAAAAAACAAGATAAAGCAGGAAAAATGGGATAAATCATGTCAAAAGTAGAAAAACATAATAAAGTAGAAAAAGCAGGATAAAGGAGTAAAGGAAGAAAGAAAAATGAAAATCTTGGAAAACAAAGCAAGTTCCTATCCACTCATGATGGTGCATTGGTTGAGGAAAGTAGAAAACATGAAGAGTAAACTTGAACTTGAAGACAAATTTATCTATAAAATAAGGATAGTGCATCACTTTCACATATTTTGGACAGTTTGTGAATTGATTTGAGAGCATTGTCCTAGTCTAGACTTAGGACATGTTCCCCTAGTCCAAGCTGGGAGATGTGCCCCATGCTTCTACTGTGAGGATGAGGAATCAAGTATTCATAATTGAGATTATTGTAGGTCATATGATCATATCTAGTGAATTTTGAGCCATATGCAGTGATTAAATAAGTCTTCTAGTTCAAACCTTCATATTTTCTTAGTATCTTCTCATGGAAAATTATCTCTTCTTCTATTCTATTCTTGAGATAACTTATTGATGTAATTCAAGCTATTAGGGTTGTAATTAATGTTATATCATACCTATGATATTTATTTTCCTATTGCAGATCAATAAAAGTTTGATTTATGTCCTATTGTGTGCACCTATGCTAGATGTCTATCTAAATTGAGCTAGTTTCAATGTTTGAGTCATGAATGCTTCATAATAACTAAAAATTCAATTCTTCCACTTCCTTAAATTCAATAACAAGTCACTTAACTCATATAATTCCTAAAATTGAGAAATTGAAACCTCCTTCCACTATTTGGGTAATCCTAAATTCAAACTGGTTTAGCAATCCTATAAGTAATTTTCACTAGTTTGCATATTAAACATTATCAAAGCTTCATAAAACCTGCTAGTGTGAATCCCAATATTTAACTGACTGATATTTTATTTCTCTAAGCCTATGAATGTTTTAAATCCACTTTCGTTGGTTTCCAATATGTCTGAATCAAAGAATTTAGTTTTCATATACTGGGGTGCCCAGAAGCCTTGGGAGTAAAATTCATCCTCCCTTATTTTGAAACCATAAAAGGTCCCAATACATTGTGCATAGGATCCTAAGATGAACATAATCCTTTATCTTGGTTTGAACACATAATAACCTTAACTCTTTGTCAAGATCCTTGATGTCCAAGTTAGTGTGCCCATTCTCCAAGTTGGTGCATTACACCAATAAGATGACATACATGCTCTCAAGGCCACCTACAAGAAATATTATATCTTTGGGAACTTTTATGCACATGGACCCCTTACTCATGAGGCATACAAGGATGAGTACACATATGATGCAGACTTCAAGGAGGTATTTCAATAACTACAAGGAAAATTTCATGTAGAAGAAGGTGATAAAAAGGTTGACTATCATCTCCAAGACGAGTTACTCTACAAGTTGGACAAGCTCTATTCTTCTAAAGGTGAGATATTGTAGCTTATTAGAGATGAACACACCTCCAAAATTGTAAGGAACTTTGGTGTAGGGAAGACAATTGCAAACATACAAAGGCATGTTTACTACCCTATAATGTAAGAAGATGCAGCTTGGTTTATAAGAGGATGCATACTTTATTGTATAAGAAATCCCATCAATAGGAAGAAATGTCTATACCATCCCTTACCTTTTTGTACAAGTCCATGGGAGAGCATATCCATGTATTTTGTGGGTGGTATTCAAACCACTAGGAAGGTACATGATTGTCAATTTGTGGTCATTGACTAATTCAACAAGATGTGCATTATTATGCCTCGTAAAAAATACCATCAAAGGACAAGAAGTAGAAAGCATGTTAATTCAATAGGTTTGGGTGCACTTTGGGATACTAGGAGCATCATGTCAGATAGGGATACCATATTTCTCAGTACATTTTGGACTACACTTTGAGAAGCGATGGACACTAAGTTTAAGAGACCTACAAAATTCCATCGATATATAGATGGATAGACATAAGTAGTCAACATGAATTTGGTGCATCTTTTGAGTGGTTACAATTAGAGGCATTCAAAGGCTTAGCATGAAAGTGTGATCTACATCTAGCACTCTTGTAACAAAGCAGTTCATACTTCCATTGGGAAATCCCTTTTTGAAAAATGTTTTGGATACTTTCCACATTCACCTCTAGATATGGTTTATGGACAAAAAGGGGGAGTGAGAGAAGACACCATAGATGAAACAGTAAGTGACGAAAAGTTGATTAATAAGATTAGGTGGATCCATTTACAAGTATACGTGGCATTGAAGAAGTCATAGGAAAAGTAAAAGGAAAGACATGGCCAACAAAGGGTTGAGAAAAAATTCAAGGTGTGAGATAGAGTATGGTTACACTTGATCAAGGAAAGAATACAAGGTCTTGGTAAAATGGTCAAGGCTCTAAGGTATGGTCCTTTTGAGGTATTGGACAATGTGGGAGATAATTCCTACAGACTCATTCTACTTCCATAGATGCACATTTACTCTGTAGTGAATGTGTAAAATATGAAACTCTACGAACCTTCTATGTTAGATTAGGAAGCTGAGAAGGTATTACATTCTGAAGAGGACTTAGCACTAGAGGATTAGGTAGAGTTAGTAGAAGACATTGTTTTGTAGAAGAAGTCAATATTTACTAGATGGGTGCAATATGAACTCTAGCAGGTGGGGTTGAAAGGACAAATTCCTGGCAAGGCTAAATGATACTCTAAGGAGAAGGTAGAGGAAACTTTTCCTCACCTCATTCAGTAAAAGAGTTTGGGGATCAAAATCCTCCCAAATGGGGAGTTTTGATATGAAATGGATCAATGTATAATTTTTCACCTACTTGGAGCTTTTGGGGTTAGAATACTAGGTGAATTGGTTTGTAGGACCCATTTTATGGGCAGGTCTCACTTTTTCGATTTGGGTTAAAAAAATATATAAAAAATATTGAGTCCATTTTGAGGGATTAAATGAAACTTTTGTTTGCTCAAATAGTAATTTGGACAAGATTCCATATTCAACACACTGATATGTTTCCAATGGTCAAAACATCTCCTCAAATGGAGTCCGTATGAAGAATTTAAGCCTCATACAAGTTGACTTATCTAGTTGACCATAGTGGTATTGGGTGGACTCCACATCAACTCTTTTTTGTCCAACATGTGGAGCTATTCACGTGTGTAATTTTAAGAACATTCTAGAAGGTCCAAAATCCTAGCCCTAATTGAGAGTTGGGGCATGCAAAAAATATAAAATTAGCCTTAGATGGTTATTGGGCCATGTTAAATATCGGGTTGTCAAAAGAAGAAGCAGGTTCCATTCTTTTGATGTATTATATGTTACATAGTTGAGCAAACATCACGGGGGTGGATGTTAAAGTATAATAGAGGATATAGGAGATCCAGTAGTATCAATTATGGACACATAGTCATAGGTAACTCCATAGAGAGTGTCATTTTCTTTGTATTTGCAATTTGACATAAAGAGCAAGGCATAGTCCTAATTTGTTGTTGGGGTTTTCCCCATAGTGGGTTTTCCCAAGGTATATCTTGTGTTATTGTGTGGATTGTGTACTTATTTTCTCTAATAATTTCTTTTTCAGTTTCATTGTATTCAATATTTTATAAAATTAATTTACCACAATGAACTAAGTTGTAAGATCTCGTGTGATGAACTAATCTAGTGGAATATCCACGACAATTTACAGATCACTTCATTGCTACATTATTTTATAATATATCTAGTGTTATATATTGCACTACATTTGAGATCAAGTACAAGTCTATTTTGAAAATAAATTGAGATGCGCATCAAGGTTCATTTAGGAGGTGAAACCCCCTGTTAGAGGAATGTTGTAGCTCTCATCTTTACCCCAAGCAGCTTCAACACCTACAACAACACTCATATAGCCGAGTTCTTTCCTTTTTCTCTTTGATTTAATATTCAAAAATAATGTTAATTATCTTATAAAAATAATTGTAGTGAATAAAAGGCTAGGTTACTTACGTACATTTCCTCATTTTCTATCTCACTTGAATCATGTTGAGATATAATAAAAGTAACCTAATTAACCTATATACCTAGATAATTAATTAAGAGTAAAACCTAATCATTTTAGTGGCCTCCATCCCTCATTTTATTTATCTCCCTTCTCATCTTAGGGTTCCTTAGTCTTACTATAAAATCAAGTCATGACTCCACTCTCTCCTTCCTCCTTATGGTATCATGATTTCATTCTCTCTCTACAACTCAACCCTATTTATAAAAATGCGTTTGTATAAATAATTCCCTAGATTTTCTATTTTTGGGTTATGTTTTGAACCTATATTTACCCTCGTCAATATTTAGAGGCCGTTACTAATACTTTTACTTTGTCGATATTCCCTTTTCACTCACCATGCATTCTCATGTAGTGTCAATAAAATTAAGGTGGCATAATCCCTCATAAAACTTCTAATTACCCACATTTTCTATTGTCATATAATAGAGAGGACCCTTTCATTATGACATCATACTCTTATACTCAGGAAATATGAAAGGCTTAGGATTGTTGGATAACTCTTTTATATCTCCAAGTAGGAGAAAATTGATCTTATTCATAATACTAATAATTTTTGGGGTCCTTAAAGTATAACTAAATACTACACGAAAATGTCATGTAAAGTCATGCAATTTGTTTTCTATTTGTGTGTTTCCTTATCGATGTACCACATATTAAGAACTATTCCCAATGCATCTATGAACTTATGTGACCAATAGTTGGAAACCTTGTTCTTTGTCCCATTATTGAGTATATTAATATATGTTCCTAATATATTTCTCCTCTCTCTATTTAAAATCAACATCTTATTTTAATATTTTTCCTTCTTTGCATGTCGAACTCAATTAGTTTCTTTGGGATCATCCTCCTTCACTTCCTCTATAGGATTTATAAAGTGAAAGTATATACATATTTCCATTCCCTCAAACTATAATTGTGAATGACCCACCAATGTGTTGGAATCCATTACAATTTCCATCCAATGCAAGAATGTGCAACAATGTGCTTTTTAGTGCACACAAAATCTTTCATTTCTACGAAGAATTATTCCATGATCCTTATCTCATTTAACTGAGGAAATTATTTGAGTTTTTCCAATATAATTAACAAACTATATCATGGTGGATCAATGGGTGGATCAATGAGAGGATATTTCACAGATCCTTGTTTTCCAAGAGAGAATTGCATCTTTGGAGTTAATATCAAATGCATAAATACTACTCCAAATTACCACCCCATCTACCATAGGGTTAATATTGTATTCATTCCCAAAAACATAAAACATAATTTGATATATTTCAATTAAAATATTTCTCACATAAACCTCCATAAGTTACATGAACCATATGACTTGTGTAGAATTCAAAGTCCCCACTACTCATTCACCATTTGCATTCGAAGGCATGCACCTATACTTTATGTTTAATATTTCATCATTGTTAAATTCCCATCGTATATCCATAAATGTAAGGTAAGTGTCCTATACACACACAATATTGATAAAATCAAATTTATCATAAGTCTTAACATCATCTTGGTCTATTCTCACATTCTATACATGTCTAATTTGATGTATTTTTTATTAACTATCCAATCATAGCTAAATTTTTTAGTAAAATAACAATACAAATTCTTTTAATTATCATGTCTTATGAGGAAAGCTATTAAATTATAACCTAATGTTCAAAATGACATCATTCCCATCATACCACCAAATGGCATTCAATTTGAATTCTCTTCAGTTAAGGAGCAATGTTTTTGGTTCAAATTTATGTTTTCAATCCATTTAGTCAAAATAATCTATAATTTCTTAGATGACATTTCACCCTCCTAGGATATTAAAAAAATAATGAAAATTTCTTCTTACCTCATCTAAGTAACAACACTTTGGGATGTGGTCACACCTAAGCTAGTCCACTAGAGATTCTTGTTCTCAAACATATTCTTTTATTACCTCAATAACATCTTTTAGATACCTCTTATAATTGATAGGGGTTTTCACTCAATAAGACTATGGGATATCACATGCATTCATGGGATATTAAAGAATACCCCTAATTTTATTGTTACTTCCAAAATTTTGTCGTTAATACTCCCTTCAAATACATCTTTCCAAATAAAATAATCCCCTATTTTTACCAAATAATGTAAGTACCATTTATTTTAACTACACATTTTATACCTATTATTATTTCTAACCTTAGTATGTTGTTCTTGATATTTGATATATGTATTCAACATCCTCTTTACAAAATTTTGTTGATCATAATCTACTCTCGATTTGAGTCAAGATCATCAAACATGTTTCGTAAGAATTGTAATATTGTTTCATCTTTATATCCCTCTATTATGAAACACGTGGTCATTTTCATTGCTTGTTTAGAGAGTTTCATGGTTAAATGAAATTTTTTATAAGGTACAAATATTAGAGATACGTCACCCCACTACTTCATGAGCTACTTCAATTCCCAAAAAAATACTCACAATGATATATCTCATAGCATTGTTAATCCCCCCACTTCCTCTCCCTCCTCCACCTGCACCACCCAAAATTTTGGTTATTTGAACCCTCCTCCAATATTCACATCCTTAGTTTAATTTAAAAATCTCCTCACCCCCTAATACCTACCAATATATTGAATTAATTTTAATTATTTTTAAAACCCCCAATATGAATGCATGTGATTGTTAGATGGAATATTTCACCTCCTATGGATAGCAAGGTGTTCCACTGGTCTGAATGGTTCAGATCCAGAACAAATAGAGGACAGAGGTTGAAGACTCTCCCTAGACGCTGTAGATATCTAGAATACAAGGGTTTGACAGTTCACCTATGTACCTGCAAAAAATCTCAACACGAAACGAATCAAAACAACCAGAATATGATCTACTAATCTATGCTAGTGACTAAGGAATCTAGCAACATATATATGTGAAATCACAACAACAACATCATATGTGGGACAGAAATAAACTTGCATTAGAAATATGAAGAAGTTCACAACCAAGCCTTAGTGTTGACATGCATCTCCATGAAACCAGCTCTTCATCCCCAAAAGCTCCAACTCTATCTCTCTATGTTATCTCCAAATGATCTTAGGCCAAGAATCAATCCAACAGCATAACAATACCTTCAAATGTTCTCCCCTCAACCATGGCTATGAGCTCATATTTATGGGGCTTTAATGGATAGAGATGGTTGAGAAATTAGTGGGTGAGGTGGCCTCTAATATCCTAGGATGAGGGATCTTGAGCTCAACCAACCCACAACAGTAGGGATAAGGCAGTACATGAGACTTATCATCTAGAAGCCTCGAGAAACTTCTCTTTTTCTTTTTTTACCTAGGGTATCGTGCTTCTCCTTCTATGACAGAGCGGTTCTGGTAATAACCACCTATGGACCAAGGGAAATGGGCGATGGCACCGCTTGTGGACAACCTATGAAAGGAGGTGCAAGCAGGGGTACCACTCCTGGATAAAGGGGCATGTGTGGTGTTGGGAATTTGTATGACAGTTTGATGAAAAACCATTTTGTTTCCACTCCAAAAGATGGAATTTAGGGCAAGTAGGTATGTCAAATGTCTTATCACATGATGGTGATAGGATTTTGGTATAACAGGATGCCCCCAAAGCATGAGTCTTAGAGTGATACGATAAATGAGAGCTTTGAGAACAAGTCATCACCAGGAGATGAAAATTTCAGCTCGATCGAAGTATGCAGTCAAGTAGGCATCTGTAGTACATCAGTATGTTGACTCATAGACACAAGTAACCAAACTCATAGCTGCAGACCAATACAAGGCAGATCCATGAGTGGAATAAACAAGCATGGCTACTAGAATATAGCGTAGATCCATGTGATAGAAGACTCAAACTTGGACATAGCTACCAGACATACAATATAGATCTATGTCATATAGATGCAAATTTGAGCATAGCCATGACCATACAAATGTGGATCCATGCTAGATATACAAAAATCCATCACAACCTGGGGAAAAATCAATGAGCGCTTTTAAACAAATGCCCAGGGTCTTCATCTCGTCTTCCACAAAGTGCGATTCTATCCATGTGATTACAATGATTTGAAGTCAAACATGGTAGAAACCACTTGATTACCGACCAATGATGTGAACCGTTAACAAGTGCAAGGGAGATCACCATTAATGTCAAGGATTCCCAAGGTACTCTAGTACAATCTACTGAGTGCGAATAAATGTCTTGATGTCAAACACCCAGTCGATTCTATCGATCAAAGGTCAATGATGTGAACCTATTTCAAGAGTGAGAGAATCTATCATTAAGGCATACAGATCTCAAGGTACTAATCATTGTTTCTAAGACTATTTCCCAGGTGATGAGTTGATGTCGACGGGAATAGTCTCATTGACGAAGGGCCATGATGAGTTCCACATCGATGACATGAAAATTAGAACATAGTTCTGGAATGATGTGAATGTAGTAACCATATGACTGACTCAAAGATACTGACACAAAGACTGTGTAGACTGCAGAGGTAAAACTTCTTCAGATCCCCTTTGAACATCGGACGTCACGACAAAAGACTTGACAGCATGACTAAACAGGACAGATACACAATGTGATAGTGGACAGTGCATTCTTTTGAAAGACTTAAAGGATTGGCATGACTCATGAAAGTGGATCGTTGCAGAGATCAGCTGAATACCCAATTGACTGACATGATTGTGCAGACAAGTGCCATGTTTAAAGGCAATGACAAACAACTTCCATTATTTGCAAAATGATTCCCTTCCCATTTCCACCATCATGATCGATGAATGCCTCTTTTTGGTTTTACAAGTTCAAAGAGGGTAAAAAACACTCGATATAGCTTGTCAGAAGACAAGTCTAGACTCATATGTTTTACGAACCTGAGAGAGGAGGGGTTCATTCCCAAAACATGTCTCTCAATGTTTAATTTAACGAGTCCACTGAAAGAAAACTCGGTATCGTTCATGTTTAGAGAGTCTGAACGAATACAGAAGAAAACTCCATAGGGGTCCTTTTTCATATGATTTAGTCTCTAAGGCCCGAAAGAGTGTAAAATCATACCTTAGAGAAATCTTCCAGTCATGATTGGTTGGAGTGTTCCTTTCTAGTAAATAGTCCTATCTGAACCGACAAAGAGATAACCTACCATCGGACAGACGACTCTTCAAATACTTTAATGAGCGTGAAGAAGACAAGATTGCTCAATAGTATTTTCATATTTAGGGATCCTGAAAAGAGTTTAAAGAGAACTCCATTAACCTATTTCATGTTTGAATCCAGAGCACGAAAAAGTAATAAACTAAGCTCAAACCATTTTTCATGTTTTAACCAGAGCACGAAAAATGAAAAGTAATCTCAACACCATCTTACTATTTTTAACGAGCTTGAAGATCAGTGAAAAGAATGCTCAAGGATTGGTTTCATTTTTACACAAGCTCGAAACCAATGGGTAAAATATGCTTGAAAAATCCCATTAACATGATATACAGAGGTTGGAATCCTGCCCCCAGCATGATTGCTAGTGAAGCTTACCCCTAGCATGGTTGCTAGCGGCTCGACATGCCCCCAAGCTTCATTTAATTTGATGATTCTTCTTGCATACCCAACATAAAAACCTGGTTACTAATGTGAAAATGTTCACCAGGGGGGTAGGAAGAACGAGAATCAGGCAGGTGAAAAGAAGGTTCAAGTTCTAACACTAAAGTGAAGACTTGAATTAAGGGAAGGGGATCTGTTTCATTTTTACGCAATATTAAAACAGAAGGTAACTATGCTTGGAACATGATTTCATTTTTATGCAAGATTGAAACCAAAAGGTAAACTATGCTTAAGGAGATCCATTTCAAGCTCGACATAGAATGGTAACTTTGCTCAGGAAAAAATGACATGATGGTCAGGTGCTATTTCATTTTTTAACGAGCTTGACATAGAATGGGAACTTTTCTCAAAACATGGTTTCATTTTTGTGCAAGATTGAAAGCAAAAGCGTAAACTATGCTTAAGGAGATCCATTTCATTTTTTAATGAGCTTGACATAGAATAGGAACTTTGCTCAAGAAAAACTGACATGATGGTCAGGTGTTATTTCATTTTTTAACGAGCTTGACATAGAATTGGAACTTTGCTCAAGAATGATTTCATTTTTATGCAAGCTTGAAACCAAAAGGGTAACCTATGCTCTAGACATGGTTTCATTTTTATGCAAGCTTGAAACCAAAAGTGTAAACTATGCTTAAGGAGTGGTTTTATTTTTTAATGAGCTTGAAACCAAAAGTGTAAACTATTCTCTAAACATGCTCCTATCAAACATGATATACAGAGGTTGGTAGGTTGCCCCCATTTCATAAAAAGCTAATGGTTTAGCTCCAGTATGAAGTCTAGAGACTAGATCCATGCCCCCCATTTTAACTATGATGGGAAGAAGCTAACTAGAAGAAGGGGAAGGAACCACAAGAACATGTGGCACATTCAAGGCAGTTTGATTACTAGAAGTAATGCAATGGTCATATGTAACAAAGGAAAGCTGATCAATGGTCACAATATTCCCATCATGGGAAAAATTCATAACTCAAAAGAGTGTGGACACAACAGCCTTCATGGCATAAACATAATCACATCCAAGGAGTAGATTGAAATCTAAAGGACCTTGGACCACCATAACATCAATACAGACAGTTTTCCCTCCTAATGTAATAGGAATACAAGAAGGGTCCCTAAAGGTGCAATAGGCCTATGATTAAAAGCCAATATCTAATCAGTGGCTGGCACAAGCTGAGGAGAACCTAAATCTTTCCAAGCAGTTGAGGATAGAATACTAACAAAAGCCCCTTCGTCAACAATAGTGCGAAGTATCCTCCTAGAAGTAACATTCACAACTATCTGGAAAGGAACACTCGAATGAAGACGAGACTCTGTTAGGTTACTCCAGTCAAAGGAAATAACCTCGATACTTGGAGAGGGTTTTGTCGAAACAGACAAAATTTCCTCTTGTTGAGAACAATCAGAACGAAGCATAAAAACTTCAGCTGGTTTAAGTTCATTCTCTACTAGAAGAGAAGAACAAGACGAACATTTGGTCAAAGAGACTACTTCAGTCTTAACACTCTTTGATGAAAGAGTGGGATCAGGTGGAAATGACACCGACTCGATCACTTTAACTTTACTCTCAAAATGGAGAGTGGGATCAACCGTAGATAAATCCGAATTGACCACTTGGTCAACCAGTGGGGGATCTAGGGATATATTACTATCACTTGTTGGAATCACCTATTGATGATCAGTAATATTTTCCAACCAACGCGAAGCTTCATCCATGCTTGGACAAATAAAAGTACGATGGATAGCCTTGCATATCAAACAAGGATACAAGACTTTACCCTTAATACCTTTTACCAATGGGTCACTGGTTGAAGGAGTATCATCAACATGATGATCAGAGGTTGATGACACAAATGGTTTGAACCTTTTAGACCACTCTTCTTGTACATGGGAGAGATCGGGACACTCCTTAAGAAGGTGGTTCCCCTTGCAAAGCTTACAAGGGAACTTGGGTTTTCTGAGTGTTCTCTTAGAATGGGCACCATCAAGAGAAAATGGTTGTTGCTTTTTCTCTTTCTTATCCTTCTTATTTTTACCCTTCCCTTTCTTCTTCTTCTTATCCACCTGACTACAAACCATATATCTTTGGTCAAGCGAAGAAGAAGAAAGAGATGGAGCCACAACCGACGAAGAAGGAATGGGATTAGGTTGAGGTCGACCCTCTCGTGGAGGAGAGGGGACATTTGAGACATTAGGTGTAACAAGAATTACCAAATTAAATAGACAAACTGGTAATCCTATAGTTGATCCAGGAATATTTAGAGTGGCAATAGAGGACCAATACCTTCACTTGAGTGGTAGTCCTAGATGGGGATGCCATCTCTAAACTCTCTAATAACCCCCTAATTACCACACACAAGCAAGTACTACTCAAACTAAAAGCAACAAGCAAACATGTGAAAGGAGTGGATAAGATTCAAGAATCTCACAGGACAGGACAAAAGGATAACTCATATGGTTTGAGGATTCCTAAAAGGGTCTCCCGATATACGCAAGGTATGAGGGAGCTCAAATCGGTAGTAGTGTTGTCTAATGCATAACTGTTCACAAGGGGCCTTTCGATATACAATCGAGTACATGAAGTACCTTTCTAAAAACCTCAAGGGTACGTGAAAGTCCATTCGATATACCGACGATACGTGAAAGAACCGCGCGAGTCTCAGGATGCAATGCTAACAAATAATGACAGCTCCTATGCTTAACGACACTCGAACACGTCTCTAACTTATCACTCAAATTGCTAACATTTTTAACCTAGTACTATCATTAATTTTATCTTGTGCTTTTAGGTGGAACCATGGAGTGAAAACTTGAATTAAAGAAGATGCACACTGATCTATATGATAATGCAAGTTTTCCTCTTCAATGAAATTCTACCCAAGAGAGGGAGAGAGATTTACTTTTATTCCAAAAATCCACACCCAAATGCAAATGCAATTCTATATTTTCAAACAAAAAGGGAAATATCAATGCACCCCAAACAATCTTCAAAGTAAATAAGAAAGATATCTAGAGAACATATAACATAAATTAAAATGTTTCCTATCTTTTCATGCTTGAAAAAGACCCATAAAATCTCAATGGAAAGATGATTTCACTAACGTTTCCAAACAAATCTAACTCTAATGCATGCAAAGCTGAAAACAAATATTTCTTCTCAATGAAAGTAAGATCTAGAATCTCGAACAATCATGCACAAAACAAGAAGAAAATCGATTAACATGCTTGCGAATAAAGCAAAGGAGAGAGAAAACTAAAAATTCTCTTTGAAACAGATAAGGAAACGAAGAACCAATCTTTCTTACCAAGCACTGAAAGAATCAGCATGCAAAAGGAAACAAGAATCACCCAAGAAAAGAAAGACTCAAAACAACATGGATCACTCATGCATTCTAAGTCCAAAACAAACCAAATCCTACTCAAGAAAATGAAATGTATATTTCCAATTCCAATGAATAATATCTACAGAAAAGAGTAAGAGGTTTCAACCAAAGAAAATAATGCAAAATCTAATGCAAGAAACATAAACTCTCTTTGAATCCAGAAAGAATACAACAATCAAAGCGACTGCAGAATACACAATTCATCAAAAAGTAAGCCAAAAATACACAAAAAACAAAATACAAAGTCTGGAACAAGGCCTACCTGGCACCGTGCAGATGAAGCTGCTGACAGGTGCTTTTGAGGAAGAACCACTTCTTGCTCACTTGATTCAAGTGGTGGCACCGCGTATTGCTAACTGGACTCAGACAGTGGCACCACTCCTTGCCAATAGAACATGTGTGGTTCCCTGTAAAATTCCAAAACACAAAGAGAACGATGGATCAATTCAAAAACAGACTAGATCAAGGAAAATATTGTTGAATTGAGTATGGAAACAGAGCATAAAATACCGAAATGACTTAGATCTAAACAGATTTGGAGGTTTCAAACCCAAACGGAGTCAGTTAGAGAGTAGATATGACTGAAGAGAGTTGAAGAAGGAGCCTGGATTTGGACAAGAGTTGCAGACTGAGGAAGATCAGAATGACTAATACAAAACTTCATTCCCCAGTAGAGTCGCCAAATTTGTTAGCTGTAATATTTCACCTCCTACAGATAGCAAGGTGTTCCACTAGTCTGAATGGTTCAGATCTAAAACAAATAGAGGACAGAGGTTGAAGACTCTCCCTAGATGCTGTAGATATCTAGAATACAAGGCTTTGACAATTCACCTGTGTACCTGCAAAAAAGCTCAACACGAAACGAATCAAAGCAACCAGAATATGATCTACTAATCTATGCTAGTGACTAAGGAATCTAGCAACATATATATTTGAAATCACAACAACAACATCATATGTGGGACAGAAATAAACTTGCAATAAAAATATGAAGAATCTTACAACCAAGCCTTAGTGTTGACATGCATCTTGTTGTAAGGGATTATGCACCTAATAATCGTAGGTCGGGGGTTACCAACATACACAAACACTTGCAGATAGTTGACTTCTAAAGTGCAGAATAGGAATAGAAGGGTTAGAAGAACTTACTTGTTAAACGAAGTTCGATCCTTCCTAGTCCTCTTCCAATCTGCTCCACTTCCAAAGTCTTCAAGGTTCACTCCTCTTTCACCTGTTCAGAGACAATCTTCCAGATATAGAGTGATTCATATATATATATTAGCAGGTTAGATAAATCAAATATGAAATACTGAAGCATAAACAATTATCAAACCAAGATATATGAGACAAATGTGGAAGAAGTAATCTCTTTATTATCAATAATGAGAAAGTTTAGAGTACAACCAAACGTCTAAGACAAGGACTCCTCTGTCACCAAAGGATTCTGAGTTTCACTGCTCCAAAGACTTCTGTGAACAATCCACCAGCATAACTTTGCTCCAAAGTGTAAGTGTCTACAACCCTCCCCAAGACCTGTATTTATATGGGTGAAATAAGGCAGTTCTCGAAGGTTAGGGAGGTTATAGAAGTTAGGGAGATTAAGTAAAATGACTTAACTAAACTCCCATTAGCACGTGATTTTGTGTTTTCATGTTAAGAAGCACATTCACGGGTATGTAGTAGAGCAACCCGTGAATGACTCGCGACTCTGTATAAGCGCAACCCACGAATACATAGATTCGCGACTTGCTGTGAGGGAGACTCACGAATGACTCACGAGTTGTCTATAAAGAGAGTCGTGAATACATCCCAACATGGTAAAATGGCAAAGTAACTGGCTGGATGAAGGTAGAATGTATTTCATGACAAGCCAAGCTATAGTGTTAAGGGAAAACCTCTATCCATAAGTGTCCTTTTGTGTACCGACATGAGGGATATCAGCACTCGGATGGAGAGGTGCCACTCAGGTGTATAACAGATTCCCCCTAATGTGTGAGGTCAGAGGGGAATGATGGCCGAAATACATTATAATCTTTAACTCTGGAGAAACTCAGAAATCCAATGGAGCAGAGAGAGTACCTGAAACAAATACATAATAATGTGATATACAAAGTTACATCTGAGGATGCTATGTTCAATTTACTGGAACACTAGCTCCTTTACAATATTTGGTTACATCATATGATACGGGTAGAAACCACGTATATTACAAAGGTGGATCGAAGCCACAATACAATAATGATGAGTCTTCAAATATCTGGGAGCTGGATATTAGAATAGAACATGGTCGTGTGCAACTTAGCCCAAAATGAGGGACTAAGGTCTTCATAAATGATCCCAAAGAACTAGTACAATCCAAGCCATGTGAATAAGGGTAAGCTGAAGTCGAACATGGAGAGGATTCAACAGTTTTTCAACCAATAAGGGATAATTGACAACTGAAGCAAAGGAGTTCACCAATGATGAAAGTGAATCTAGAGGTACTATCGTCAAAAATATAGGTCTTCGTCATCAGGAGATGCTAAAACGGAACCATACTGTGATAAGGAAGGCAATGGATCCTCCAACGGATCACAAGAGTGACTAGGAACTGGGCAAAAGAAGGGAGACACAAGTAAATGGATAACAGATATAACAGTGATGGGATCAGGTGATAGGTCAGACATTGAGTATAGTCCTTGAACAGTGAGCACAACACAGAGATGACCCAAGGCAGCATACAACGGATAGATAGAACAACTAGACTTATCTGTCATGTAGGAGACATGATCAGATTCCCCAGGTATAATGGACAAGAGGAGGAATCAAAACTCAAAGTGATAGCTGAACACAAGTGTATACTGAAACATGGATATCGGAAAGCAAAGAGTGCTATGTTCAAGGATGACATGCTGACATTACTGAAAACAAGAGAAAACTTCTTCCTTACCTTCCCTGTTAAGTTTTAACGAGTCCAGGAAAGTAAACTCGATTCCCTCTTCATTTTTTAACAAGCTTGAAGAGATGGGAAAATAATGCTTGATATACTGATCCGCGGATTTAATGAGCCCAAACTAGTACATGCTCATGTGGTATTTTCACATTTAGAGAGTCTGAAAATGCCAAAGAAGACTCCAGGGGGGTCCTTTTTCGTCCAATTTAGTCTCCTGAGGCTGAAAAAGTATAAAACAAACCACAGAAGAACTCTCTTAACTTCCGAAGAAGAAAAGGTGAACCTTTTTCGTACTTAGTCTGGAAGGTCCGAAAAAGGTTAAATTACCACCTACCCAACACTCCTTCCAAAAGAGCATATAATAGCTTGAGTTTTACGAGTGTGAAGGAAAGCAAGATCACTCTAAAAGATCCATTTGGTTACGAGAAATGGGGCTGACAATAATAAACTCGTTGCTTTGTTCTTGATTGTTTAACGAGCATGACAAAGACACAAAGTACACTCGAAATCTTTTTCATGTTTGGGTCCAGAGCACGAAAAAGAGAAAACTAAGCTCAAACCGGGTGTTCCTTTTCTGTAAATTTAGTCCCTCAGGTCCGGAAAAGTGATAAACCTATACCTGAGAATACTCTTCTCAATTCCAAAGAAAAGAGAGTGATCCTTTCTTGTATTATTCCACATGGTCCGAGAAAGAGATAACCTACCACCAATGCGGATGCTCGTTCACGTATTCTTAATGAGCTTGAACGGATGAGATAACTCGACAGTCAAGTTTGTTTTGAAGGAGTCAGACCTCGGCCTAAAGAAACTCCATAAGGTTGGGGATTCGTATAAAGGGATAGCTTGTAAAAAGAGGTTCATAAGAAGCTCTACTTGGCGTGAAAAATAGCTATGAGGAAACCCCTGGGCCTAAAACAATGACGAAATGAGTACCAAAGGATGGCAATGGCATATAAGGATGATACTCATGAAAAGGGATCCTAGCCACGGAAGAACAATGGTAGAGACAAGGGACTAATGGCTTAAAATACCATAGTCCATGGAAAAAATGTTGATTACTAAGGTTAATGTGGAGTGATAAGATGCCAACATGTGTTGGAAAGAGCAAAAACCACCCTATAGAAGCATCAACACTTTGTAAAAGTTGGTAAACCTGTTCCAAGGCACAAAGAGGGTGATATTAATCAAATGACATTTCAAACTATATAAAAAGACCCACTTTACGAAATATTATTTCTATAAATAGTTTGAAAATCAAAACATTTCATACCATTTGCACTTTTTGAACCAAAAAGGAAAGTTTACCCTCTATCTTTGATCGATCGCCATGGACAATTGGACCATTAGATTCAGAATCCATCAGCTTCAGGTAAATCTACACCCTAAGCTCTTTAATTTGATCCAAACAAATTTTCAATTTAATGGTTAATTCAGTATTTTTCATCAACCTAAATTATGGCAAAATGCATTCACGGGTTGCAAGGCATGAAAGTCGCGAATGCGCATTTCATTCACAAGTTGCTCAACAGGAAAGTTGTGAATGACTCGCGACTTGTCCCAATGGACAGTCGCGAATGCTGCGCAATAGGAAAATGCTTTAAAAATATGCAAAATTTTTAAAATTTTATGATGGAATACTGAATCAAATTATGTGTTTTTGTCAGGAAAAACATGGTGCTGGAGTGGAGAGAGAGGGAACATGAAATGATGGATCAAGCGGCTCTCCAAAGCCTGCCTACTATCCAAGCATTGAGGACTAGTGGGATTCTCAAGTTCTTTTGCACATCACCCATGCGGGCCAATGTCCGCATATTAGAGTTCTTAGTCCATTACTGGGACCATTACCTGAGGATGTTCAATATACAAGGTGAGACTTTGGAGCTTACCATACAAGACATATACTTCATAACCAGGTTGTCACAATGGGGAGCACCGGTAAACCTGGAAGGCATTGGTAGGGGTGGAGATCCCTTGAGTGTCCAGAACTATGTCGATGTATTCTGCAGGCTAGGTACTCAAAAGAAAGGCAACAGCGTTCTCATTGCAGATATTCAGGATCTTACACTTCAGATATTGGCCAGTACTATTGTGAGAATTTCAGGGTCAACAGGGTTACACATGGCCACCAGGACTCAGATGAGAGTGGCGGTAGACTGATTTAGAGGTACTCTCTTTGATTGGTGTACGGGAATTGCCCCCATTATGAAGAGGCAATTATCCGATTGTAGGAGGGGAAGGCGGAATAACTTCGGCTATGCGAGTATACTAGTAGCATTCTTCTTTGAGAGAGTGCCAGCTATGAGCCCTGCTATACCATTACAAGTCCGTCATCCACGGTAGCCAAGGCTAAGACGGTGGGGAGATATCTTCCTCTGTCAAGGAGGAGGAGACGTAGTACATAGCATGTATGATGATGACTTCTATACATGGTGGGAACGGTAGGTGCTGGCGTTGGAGCGGTTTCCATACGTCGGGTTAGATTTCTGAGGTGATCTCGACCTAGTCCTCCCTCCAGGAGGAGCATGGAGAGAGATGGGTAAGTATTTTTTTAATTTTTATCATTATCAAATTTTTATGGATTTTCAAATGATAGGATATATACATATGTACAAGTCTAAACCCTATTTATGTGTCAAAATGCTGATATTGGACCATTCCACCCTGAAGGGCACCCACGTACCTTTGTACGTCTTGTTGCAGGGGGAGACCCAGGATTGATCAGAGTACTTGAGATGAAGCTAGGTAGGCTGACCGAGTGAGCACCTATGATATGGATAGAGCATCTCCCTATAGCTATGCAGGAGTTTGTAGTTGGGGTTCCACCAGCCTGGCTACGTCTTTTCAGACGAGTAGCTAGGGCAGTACTTGTATACAGAGATGTGGTGGAGGCTGCCAAAGCCGAGGAGGCCGAGGAAGCCAGGGGGCACAGAGATCACGGGGACCAAGGAGGTCCCAGTGGCCATGGCGGGCAGGCTTAGTTCTAGGGCATTTTGATGGATGATGATCCACATTTTTGTATATTTTGTACATGAAGGGATCTACAGATCAGACTCGACCTATCTATGATAGATATTTACATATATATATATTTGTGTTTGGTTGTCAGCTTATTTACAAATGTTTCTTATATGTTTGTTGTATATTTTATAAAATGTGTGTGATATGCCAGTCCAAAATATAATTAGCATATGCATCAGTTAATGAATTTGCATGAACTGACGTAACAATTTAGGATTACGCACCTAATAAGCTCGATTGAGCGGGGAAACAACCAACTGATAATCCAAATGGACTTCAAGCTGGGTGATGCCTTGTGACAAAGCATCCCATAGAAGCTCAATTCCAGCCCTATACTCAACAACATTATTAGAAGCAGGACCTAGACAAGCGCCTCCTGAGGGGGAATAGATAACCCATGCTGCCGAAGCCAGGTTACAAGTATGACAGCTGGCGCCATCAGCAAAACCTACATACATCTCAGAAGACATCTGCAACAACCAGCAGATAGTATAAAAAATGAAACTAACAACCTAATGTACATAAAAATACATACACTAATATACAATAAAAAGTGCTAAGCCTAAGTGTAGTACTTCTTCAGGTAGAGCCCATTTCTAGGCTCAGGCAGCTTATTCCCATCATAATCCACTAATTCATATGCGCCTTTACTCAAAACTTTAGACACAACATAGGGTCCCAACCACATGGCCTTGAATTTTCCTGCCCCCAGAGGCTCTTTATCTTGGTCCCAGAGCAAGACAAGTTCCCCTTCAGAGAAAACCCTAGGTTTGACCATTTTATCGTATTGAGATTTAACCCTATTTTTATGAGCCTGATTTGTAGTCAACGCATATCTACATTGTTCATCAAGGTGTTCTAAATGAATCAACCATTCCTCAAGCTCAGTCGTGTTAGGTAGCACATGAATAGCTATCTACAAGGATGGGATTTCGCATTCAATCGGTGTAATAGCTTCCACCCCGTGAACGAGTTGGATGGGGGAAAAACCCATAGCAGTTTTTACATTGGTTTGATAAGCCCAAAGAGCAGGATATAACATGATGTGCCAATTCGAGCGGGCTACATCAATAGTACGTTTAAGAATAGTTTTTAAAGTCTTGTTTACAGCCTCAACCTGACCATTTGCTTGCGGATAATATGGAGAAGAATGTTCTTGTCGGAATCCGAGCATGGTGGTCATTTCTGTCATCATGTGATTTTGGAAATGACTACCATGGTTAGTGACAATCACTTTGGGAATACCAAACCTAGCAATAATCTGATTAAACATGAATAAAGCTATTGTTTCCCCATTGTCTTTGAAAGTAGGCATTGCCTTTGCCCATTTTGTGAAATAGTCGACAGCGACAATGATGTATTTATGCCCCCCAGACGAGGCTGGGTTGCATGTCATATAATCAATCCCCCATTTCATGAAGGGGTCTACTGAGACAACGGGAAACAAGGGAGCAGGATGTGACCGCATTTTTCTGGTGTAAAGCTGACACTGATGACAGCGTTTCACAGCTTCCACACAATATTTAAAGATGGTGGGCCAGAAATACCTGGCACGTAATATCTTTTGGGCCGTTGCTAACCCAGATAAATGACCCCCACATGCTCCACTATGGGAATCATTTAGGAAAATATCCGCTTCCTCATGAGTAAGGCAGCGACACAAGATGGAATCTACCCCTCGTCGATATAATGTATCTCCTATAATGAGGTAGTTTTTAGCATGAAGGCGTAACTTGCGTCGGTCTTCCCTAGAGTAAGCAGTAGTATACTTCAAAGTTTGGAGATATATAAGGATATCTCCGTACCAAGGATCAGAGGTGGATATGAGGAAGATGTGCTCATCTGGGAATGAGTCATCCTCGATCACTACATCTTCTTCCGTAGGGAATTCTTCTATAAGCTCGGAAAAAACTAAGGACTTTTTGGATTTAGCGGATTGGAAAACCAAGTCAAACTCTTGGAGAATGATTATCCACTTATTGAATTTTCCCCCAACAATGCGTCGGGATAAAACATATTGGAAAGGGTTTACATCCGCCACTACAGTAGTGGTCCTCAGTAAGATGTAGTGTCGTAACCTCTATACAGCATAGACAGCTGCTAAGGCTAACTTCTCGACGTGGGAGTACTTAAGCTCGAGTCCAACCAGAGCATGACTAAGATAATAAAAAACATGCTCAATGATCTTGTCGTCCTCCTGAACTAGCATTACCCCAATGGTAGACTCCGACGCGGCCAGATATAATATAAAATCCCTAGAATAATCTGGTGGGCGTAATAAAGGAGCCGACAACAAGGATTTTTTCAATGCCTTGAACGCGATTTGTGCAGTTTCATCCCATACAAATGGGGTGTCCTATTTAAGCAGATGCATGAAACCTTTTGTGATCTTGGCATAATTAACGATAAAACGTCGAAGGAAGTTAGAATTTCCTTGTAGACTCTGAAGTTGCCTAAGGGAACAAGGAGGAGGCAGATTTACAATGGCCTCAACTTTTAAAGGATCCACCTGAATGCCCCTACTAGAGACAATGAATCCAAGCAATCTACCTGACTTGACGTAGAAAACACACTTGTGGGGATTCAAGCGAATTTTATAGTATCTGCATCTCTCAAAAATCAATCGTAAATGATCTAGATGTTGGATCCTCTTGCGAGAATGAGCAGGCAGATCATCAAGGTAAGGCTCGACAATGGATTTTATATCGTGAAAAGCAAAGTTCATGGCTCGCTCAAAGGTTTCCCCTGCATTTTTCAATCCAAAGGGCATTTTTCTATACGCAAATGTACCCCAAGGGAAAATAAAAGCAGTTTTATGCTGGTCTTCCGGTTTGATTTGGATTTGATTGTAGCCAGAGAAACCATCCATAAAGGAGAATACCTCACTACCTGCACATGCATCTATGATCTGATCAATAAATGGTGTGGGGTAATTGTCCTTAGGACAGGCTTTGTTAAGGTCTCGAAAGTCCATACAAATGCGAATAGTCCCTTGCTTTTTATCAGCAGGAACTGGGTTGGACACCCATTCAGTCAAAGCTATGGGATATATAAAACTTGCTTTCAACAGATTTTCAACCTCTGCCTTCACAAGCGCTGCTTTACGCGGGTTCACGGGGCGTAATTTTTGTTGAACTAGCTTGGCGTCAGGATAGGTTGGGATCTCATGTTGAACAATAGATGGATCAATTCCTGGCATCTCCTCATATGACCAGGAAAAGATATCGCAGAATTCCTTGAAAAGGGCAGTATAAATGGCAATCTCCTCCGGAGAGCAATTTGCACCTATATAGATATTTTCCACGACATCTGGTTTTACAGATATGTTGATCGGTATAGTGGCGGAAATGTTTTCCATATTCCCCTTGGCAAACACTCCTTCCCTAGGTAAAGGGTTAACAGGTGTATCAACATCATCCAACAGTCTCACATGAAACTCTTGGTTTTCTATCTTGCTTAGCTCTGGAAGGAAATAAGATTGGTGATGAAGATCGTCACATATCTTATCACATGAACACATAGCTTCTAGAATAGCTTCATTGGAAGGTAAAATGGTGTCTAAGCAATCTATGGAATGCAAAGAGTTTTCCGCCCATGTGGGCATATAGACTTCTTCCAGATCATTCAAGACTATAAGAGGATCTGGAATGGGATCAACAGTGGTTTGGGTAATAGCTTGATACACCACTTCCACTGCATATAAGGGAACTTCTAGTTCCCGAGGGGTTGGGAGGACCCAAGGATCAGTCCTATCGACCATCGAATCAATGGACTTCCCTACAGTAGTAGAACCGATATAAAGGACTGGAGTTGGAATATCGAATGTGCCCATCAATGATGCGTACATTCCAGCCCCCAAGCTCTGTGCAGCAGGTTTGGCCTAAGAAACCAATGGCACAATGGAATCTTTAGACTCTAAGCGGCCTTTTTGAGTAAAATCAAGTTGGTCAACAGTGGCCACCTTGCCCTCATGTGGAAAAACCATGACACGAAAGACAGCTGATGCAACAGCAGACATTGCATAAGTCCAATTCCTACCCAGAAGAAAATTGTAGTCCAATGGAGCATCAATCACTTCAACTTCAATAGAAACTGCTTTGCCAGCCAACTTAATATCAAAATCCGGCAGGATACCATGTGGACGGAAAGAACTTCCATCAAAAGCAGTAAGTAAAGTGGTTGATGGGACCAGCTCTAGGGATCCAAGAGCTTTCCAACAAGCCAGGGACATAACACAAGTAGAGGCTCCCTCATTAACAACTGCTCGTCCAATGGTCTTACCACCATGGAAAACATCTATCAATAGAGCTACATGGTAAGGGAGGCGAATTTTAACATCAGATAGATGAAATTTTGCAGTGAGACTCGAAGAGTCCATGCTACCTAAAGCTGCTAAGAGGGCATCCCACTGAGCAGGACAGCTCTGTAGCACCTCTAAAGCTGACATTGCACACGAAGTCTGATCCAGGTCTTCAACCACAGAGTAGTTAGAAGCGGCTCTGGCATTTGGGTTATGCAAAGTCTTCTTAAAGACACCTTTGGGTATCTTTGGCATTATTTCCGCAAGTTTCTCTATAGTGCGAGGGTTGGAAGATTCAACTACAGCTTTACCCTTCTCATTGGTCTCTTTCTCATAGTTTTTGTTCCTGGTTTGTAACAAAGTTGAGGATCTAACCATGTTGATATAATTGGGGTCAGGGGCAACTTGAGTGCACCCTGCTACGGTAGAAGCTGAAGCAGAATTCTACCCTTGGGGAAATGGATCCTTCAGGACAGCCGGTGGTTGAGCTTGGAGCAGCTTCTAAGCTTGGTCCATGAGGGGACAAAGATGAGTAAGGTGGTCCCCTTGGCACAACTTACAAGGGAACTTGACTTTATTCTTTTCCTTTTTGCCCCCATCAGCATTGTTTATGGGCTTTGGCTTATTTTGATTTTGGTTTCCCTCTCCCTTTTTACCTTTCTTCTTCTTCCCGTCGGGCTGTTGATTGCCTTTCAAAGAGGTTTGTACAAAAACATTTGCACTTTGGGAGGAGGGGGCAGCCTTTGCTGCCTCCGCCGTAGACTGTTTGACAGACAATTGGTGAAGTTGTTTTGTCAAAGAATCTACAGTGGGAGAGTTTACGGACCCAACCACACCATCGGCATGGGGTCTAGGCTTGGGTTTCTTGGCCTCATGCGAAGGCCTTTGTGCCTCAGGGATAATTTTGTATGGAATCCCAGATTATGAATAAATCAAGTCCAACTGCTGGGCCCTGAGTATGGATTCTTCTTCACTAGTCACTCCTGATGTGGAAACATCCTTAGATATGTATGGCAACAATGAATTAAGGAACCACTCTAATAGAAACTCGGGAGGGATGGTAGCTTTGATAAGACTCTTTTGCCTCCTCCACTTTTGGATATGATCCGAGATGTGGGTTGCCTTGTTTTTTCTGAAAGTAGACAACAAATCCATTCTGAAATCGTAACAGACCGGAAGCTGAAAGTGACTGAGGAAAGCACTAGCTAGGTCCCAGAAACTACTAAAAGCAGCAAAAGGCAGCTTAATGTACCATTTTGCCGTAGTTCCATTCAAGGTCCTCTGGAACAGCCTCAATCTCACTGAATCTTCATTCAATGAGTTGGAAGAACACCATAAATGGAAGGTGGTGGCATGAGCCCCAGGATCTTCACCAGCCTTACCTTCGAACTTAGGGATGTCCGAGGGCAGTTTGGTGGGAACAGGTGGCCACAAAGGGTCATGCCTCACTGGGTCATTCATCAATTTTGATAAGTCTGGCAAGTTCAAAATTGCCAGAAAAGGAAGTTTGGGCCTAACCGATGTACTAGATGTGCCATCTTGGGTATTAGAGGGTCCAGCCCCTGAATACCCATAGGTAAAGGTGGGGTTGCCCCCTGACACCGATTGTGAAGTGGGAAGGTTGCTTTGAAATGGATTCCATCCGTAGGCCATAGGATTTTGGGTGGGAGGTGCAGTGTACATGGTTTGGGCCATCCCCATAGAAGCTGGGGTCTAAAAGACTGGAGCAGGTATCCCTCCGCTAAACAAAGAGAAGGGAGAGCTCGAGTATGGAACCGAAATAGGGGTATGGAATCTTTTCCCATAAGAGGTGTTTCCCCCAAACTGCACTCCTACATATGAAGGAGTTGGACCTACGTATGGTCTGGATGGGGGAATATGCCCCCCATTCCAAGGAAATCCTTAGACATAAGCCTAGGATCCTACCAGACCACTCTAAGTAGTGTAAGGGAAGGAAGAAGGAATGGTAGGTATACTGGGGATCCCAGCAAATGTGTTACTAGAAATACCTCCTATGTTGGAGTGAACCGGTGGTTGAACCACCCGGCTCGCCGGAGTCAAAGGGGTAGAAGGAAAACTAGATCTAGGGGCATTAACTGGGGGAGGTAGTACCCCTTCAACCGGAAGGGTTGAGGTAAACACAAAAGAACTCTCTTCCACAAAAGACATGACTCTACTCTAAGGGACACCTACTACTGGTGAACTAAAAGGTCTAACTTGGACGATCACAATATCGTTAAGATCAGTCAAGGGGGTGTTAAAATTTCTTGCAAACTTGTCAGTCAGCAATTCTTCTATCTTGACTGTGTCAAAATCAAAATGTTTAGCTATCAATTCCGGTTCACCAAGAACCTCACTTACTCCTACTGGTTCAAAAGAACCGTCTGTGTCTAATCTCCACCTTAGGGGTAAAGGTGGAGGCTCCAATGTAGGGAGAGGAGGAAGGTTTCTCAACCTTCTTGACCTTCTAACAAGTTGGTCCTCCAGAATTAAAAATTTGACTAATCACACCCTAAGTTCAACTAAACACAAGCAAATCGATAGAGCATACACTAAAAAGATCCTAGAGTCTCAAGCAATCAAACCATGGTAAAAAGATATGCTTTCCCGAATAAATATGATGAACGATTACTTGGTGTCCTTGAGGGGTTCTCAGGCACAAGCGGAGGAATCACCCACCACCCTCCTGTACTTTCCACAAGGGTTACCTTCCAAGCCCGTTCAAGGTGAACCAGAAATAACCTTCTGGTTTACCTAGGTATGAACCCTAAGAGACAAGAGACTAAAGGATACCTTGACAATACCAGTTGTCTGGGGGGACAGTCGTCAACCGAACTCGTACGCATGCACAGGGTAGCTGAGCCAGAAAATCTGTCTAGGACAGAATCCACAGACGCGTAAAAGTCTTGGGTTACGTTTTGACAAGGATTCGGAGGGTTATCTCCTCTGTCCAAGCCTCCACATGGCCTAGTTCTTAACTCCCGTTTGAGAGGAGATTCCCAGATACAGTGATAGAATCAAGGATTTACCTAAAGAATGGTCAACTACATCTGAGTTTATAACTTGTGGGAAGTTTACACTCCCTAGCCCACAAGTCTAGCCTAAGCTAGTAGGTGAAAGGCCCCTAGAAATAAAACTTACTAGTAAATTTTAATTTATGCGTTTATTTTATAGGGTTGTTTCTTACTCAAGAGGAAATGGAAGTGATATACTGTATGGTGTTTTGACTCAGCAAGAAATAAATGAAAGTAAAGTGCATTCAAAGCAAACTACTACTATAAAACAAACTTCTTTTCATTTCTTCAAATATGTATTGATGAACTAAAGCACTGATAAAAGAAACTAAGCCTATGTTTTTGTAATTTTCTGAGATTATATATTTTTAAAATGAAGCAAACACTACTTATGCAAAAACACAATGCAAAAGACTAACTATGTTTTGTTTTCATTTTAAAAATTGCTAAAAAAAAAACTATTATGCATCTACAATGCACTATGCTTGAGTAAACTTGAAACTTATGAACTATATACAAACTACAAACTGAAACAAACAGGCTGACAGAACCAACAGACCAGCAAGAGAAGCAGGCTAGGAACCCTAGCTTGGGTGCAAACAATGACACAAAACCACTACAGACTTAAAAAGGCAAGTGCCAACCAGCAACTGTCAGAAAGCAGACTAGAAAAACAGAGCCCAAGACCCTGATCACTAATCTGGACTAAGACACTTTAACCAAGAACCCAAACAGGCCAAATGGTTTAGGATGCAAACAGTAAATAAACCAAGTAAAAGGACTCAATGGCTTTCAAAAAGCACTAAGATGTGATCACCTGAGGCAATCAAGTAAACTCTATAGCATTCTTAAAGAAAGTCTTCTCAGAAAACAAGGACTATAACAAGAAAAGACACAAGCAAACTCTTCTTTAAAAATCCCAATCTTCAGGAGTACTCGTGATTGTCTAACAGTGCAACTCGCAAATGCTCGCGACTGTGCAGTATAACAACCCGCGAATGCAACTTTATACTCGCGACTGTTCAGTGGAACAACCCATGAATGGGTATAAATTTTTTCTCAAAAGTAAAGATAAAAAACCTAAATACTTTCAAACGCTGAAGTAAGCAAGAGCCAGGATAAAAAACCACAGACAGACTCACAAGCAAAACTGGTTAGGATAACAGAAATGACCTACAACAGTCTAGGCTTCCCCAGCAGAGTCACCAGTTCTGTTGTAAGGGATTATGCACCTAATAATCATAGGTCAGGGGTTACCAACATACTCAAACACGTGTAGACAGTTGACTTCTAAAGTGCAGAATAGGAAATAGAAGGGTTAGAAGAACTTACTTGTTAAACGAAGTTTGATCCTTGCTAGTCCTCTTCCAATCTGCTCCACTTCCAAAGTCTTCAAGGTTCACTCCTCTCTCACGTGTTTAGAGAAAATCTTCCAGATATAGAGTGATTCATATATATATATTAGTAGGTTAGATAAATCAAATATGAAATACTGAAGCAGAAACAATTATCAAACCAAGATATATGAGACACATGTGGAAGAAGTAATCTCTTTATTATCAATAGTGAGAAAGTTTAGAGTACAACCAAACATCTGAGACAAGGACTCCTCTATCACCAAAGGATTCTGAGTTTCACTCCTCCAAAGACTTCTGTGAACAATCCACCAGCATAACTTTGCTCCAAAGTGTAAGTGTCTACAACCCTCCCCAAGGCCTATATTTATATGGGTGAAATAAGGTAGTTCTCGAAGGTTAGGGAGGTTATAGCAGTTAGGGAGATTAAGTAAAATGACTTAACTAAACTCCCATTAGCACGTGATTTTGTGTTTTCATGTTAAGAAGCACATTCGCGGGTATGTAGTAGAGCAACCCGCGAATGACTCGCGACTCTGTATAAGCGCAACCCGCGAATACATAGATTCGTGACTTGCTGTGAGGGAGACTCGCGAATGACTCGCGAGTTGTCTATAAAGAGAGTCGCGAATACATCCCAACATGGTAAAATGGCAAAGTAACTGGTTGGATGAAGGTAGAATGTATTTCATGACAAGCCAAGCTATAGTGTTAAGGGAAAACCTCTATCCATAAGTGTCCTTTTGTGTACCGACATGAGGGATATCAGCACTCGGACGGAGAGGTGCCACTCAGGTGTATAACACATCTCCATGAAACCAGCTCTTCATCCCCAAAAGCTCTGACTCTAGCTCTCTATGCTCTCTCCAAATGATCTTGGGCCAAGAATCAATCCAATAGCATAACAATACCTTCAAATGTTCTCCCCTCAACCATGTCTATGAGCTCATATTTATGGGGCTTTAATGGATAGAGATGGTTGAGAAATTAGTGGGTGAGGTGGCCTCTAATATCCTAGGATGAGGGATCTCGAGCTCAATCAACCCACAACAGTAGGGATAAGGAAGTACACGAGGCTTATCATCTAGAAGCCTCAAGAAACTTCTCTTTTTCCCTTTTTACCCAGGGTACCACGCTTCTCCTTCTATGACAGAGCGGTTCTAGTAATAATCTCCTATGGACCAAGGGCAATGGGCAGTGGCACCACTTTTGGACAACCTATGAAAGGCGGTGCGAGTAGGGGTACCGCTCCTGGATAAAGGGGCATACGCGGTGCTGGGAATTTGTATGACAAATTGATGAAAAACCATTTAGTTTCCACTCCAGAAGCTCGGATTCAAGGCAAGTAGGTATTTCAAATGTCTTATCACATGATGGTGACAGGATTTTGGTATAACATTGATATGATATTGATTTACTAGAAAATACAAGTTTTATTCTTGATTATATTTAACTTAAGTGCAATAAGAGGAACCTTTTGAATCTAGTTGTCTAGGATAGATTCAACATCAATTTATGTTCTTGTAAATCCATTGGTAATAATTTTAACACCCACAAGGAATGACTTTTCAATATCCCTATGTTCAAAACAAACCAACTATAACTCTATTGTATTTTATTACCCATTTGTATACTAGATCAAGATCGTATTCACTTGTGCTCCCTAGTTGGTTACAATGTGAAAACAAGTTCCTATTAAATGTTAGGACAATTACATGTGATATAGACAATATCCTATAATTTAATTATTATAATATTCCTCGTATCTATCTAGTTCTTTCATTTCCTCATCTTGTTTTTATCTCCCCCCAACCTCCTCCTCAACTTCTTTCCACCATAAAATAATTTTTCTCCCAGTGATAAAATATTACTTATAGAGCTTGATTGTACTATGTGGTGTGGATAATATATTTTATATAACTTGGAAGGTCCACCAATGTATTTTTTCAGTAGTGGGAAATGATGGGGGTTGTGGACAGGTCTTGGAAGAATTTCATTGTACTTAGATTTGGTCCTTAATAGAAAAGGACCACACACATAATTTTGAGTAGTGTTTGATATTTGAATAAGGAATTCATTCTTGTGGAGAACTTCGTTGTGACATAATATGCACCAAATATTATCCCAAATGATCCATATTGACATTGGTTCCCACTCACCTAGTCCACTGGCTTAAAACACAATTTTCCATCTTCACATTTTTTTTTTGTTTTTTGGAAACCGATATTTTTAGGGTTTTTTTGAGGCCCTAAATGACGTTTTTCTAGAATTATAGTGCCTAGTAGATAAAAACTAGGTTGTTTGGAATGTGTACTTCTCATCCATACCTTTTAAATGGCATACCAAGCACCCCAAATGAAGATTGTATGCAAAATTTATGCCCCTAAGAAGTTGACATATCAACTAACCACAATGGGGCCCACAAACCTTGTTAAGATTCCATATGCTTAGCTAGATATCATTAGTATTGAATTCAATTTCACAACAATAGAATATGTAGGATCATTGAAATAAACATAATAACAAGATAGACATAGATTTATCTTGGGAAACCCTCAAGCGAAAGAAGACCTATCAAAACTTCCTCTATATAAATGTATCAAAAGTACAAAGATAAAACCCCAAATAGGTGCTCCTTCTCCTTGTTGGTATGTCTCTCTCTCTCTCTATCTCTCTCCTATGCATTATACACAAGTGAGTGTGTCTCAAATGAGGAACACACCTCCTCTATTTATACTCTTTCTTTCACTTGAATTTTTCCCTAATCAAGCTGGCCCCAACAAACTTACTAGGTCGACTTCACCTAGGAAGACACACAACAATATTATATTATATTTAGAAGGGTTATGTTGACTCGAATTACAATAGAGGCATAACCTCATGACTCTATGATGAACAAATACAATAGTAACATCCCTATGAAGGAATAAAACATCTCTGATAGGTTACATCAAAAAAATAAATTTATAATACTCTTTGAAGTTACGATATTTCAACACTCCCCCTTAACGATAAGGGTATTCTACTGACAATTACAAGATCAACTGTAGGAGCAAGGAGAGAGATCATCTTCAACAACATTAAGGTGATACATCTATACATCATTGGAATTTTTCAACAATCATCAGCAAACGAAACAGTTACTGGAACATCTTCAATATCTTCAATACTAGAACATCATCTTCTACAACACTAAATATTCATCTTTGATATTCTTCTTTTTCAACACTTTATCACTCGATCCTTTTTAGTTATTTGATCTATAGATCCTTTGCAACAACACTTGATCTTCATCTTGATCAACATCATCATCGGCAACAATGTAACTTGCAACACACATGATCTAATTACAGGATGATAATTCCCTATCACTTTAGGACATAGGTCCAAGGACGATGCAATCCTGAACCACTTATGGGATGGTCAATCCCCGTCACTTTAGGACACAGTCCAAGCATGATGCAATCTAGATCCACTTATAGGATGGTCAATCCCTCTCACTTTAGGACATAAGTCCAAGGATGATGCAATCTTGAGCCACATATAGGATGACCATTCCCTTTCACTTTAGGACATGAGTCCAAGGATGATGCAATCATGTTATTTCACCAAGAAAAAAGTATACAGATCACTTTTAGGAATAGTGTCCATGGATGATACAATCCCACTAAAACATCATCAACCTGCTCCTCCAATTCGAGGAGGGTACACATCATCAACCTGCTCCCCATTTTCGAGGAGGGTCCATATCATAAACCTGCTCCCCCTTTTTGAGGAGGGTCCATATCATCAACCTTCCTTCTCCTCCATTCGAGGAGGGTCCATATCATAATCCTTGTTCCTCACGAGGAAGGTCTTTTAAAAATACACCAAGCTTGTCAAAGAAGTATTCAAAATTTGTTTGAGATAGAGGCTTGGTCAATACATCAACAACTTTCTTATCGTCACTCACATACTACAGTTTTATAGCTCCCTTTTGTACCATATCTCATATATAAAAATACTGAATTTATATGTGCTTTGATTTGTCATGGAATACTAGGTTCTCTGTCATATTTATACAACTTTGGTTGTCACATAGAATCACTATGGTATCCACCTCTAGATCAAATAGAACTGATATCAGATTTCAAATCCATATGGCTTCACAACTAGCAGAACAAGATGCTATATACTCTACTTCAGATGTGTTAATAGCAACACTGAACCACTTCCTGCTAAAGCATGAGATCATGGTGGGTTGCAGACAATAACATCCACTTGAGGTGCTCTTCCCGTCTAAGGTACTACTAGCCCAATATGAATCTGTATAATCATACAATATGTAGTCATGATCTCCATCATAGTATAGTCCAAATCCTATCATACCTTTGAGGTACCTCATCACATGATTTACAGCTATCAGGTGAACACATCTAGGTTTGACTAGATACTAACTTAGTGTGTTCACATCAAAGCATATATCTGGCCTGGTATTCATTAGATACATCAATGACCCAATAATTTGTCTGTACTGATTCACATCCACTAATTTTGATGATTCATCCGATAACAAATTCAGATTGATATCCATGGGAGTGGCCATGGCTTTACACTCTATTATTGCTCAAAATGACACATCTCTACTTGTGACCACTTTCCCATGATTCCATCGCATGTCGACACTTCCATGACGACACTTCATGAAAGTCACTGAAAAACACCTAACTTGGAGGACCTGTATATTGAGTTTTGTAACTCCTTTTGACCTTATCTCTACACCGTTGGAAAGATATTTCTGTTACCTAAAAATTTCTAGAAGACACTAAAGTCTGAAAATGCCTAAAAATACCCTAAAAATGAGTGTTTTGTCTATACACAACTTGCCCTTAAGGAAACCCACGTATGACACGCGACTTGTCAGTTATACAACCTGCGTGTGCTTTTATACGTGACTTTCTATACTAGAAACCCACATGTAATTTTCGTGTACATGACTTTGGTATTCAGCAACCTTCGTATGCCTCTTAAAAATGTCAAAAACATGCCTTTTGAATTTCGGGTAGTTTGGGTAGTTATGCAACTGACTTCTTCAGTTGTAACTACTTTGTCTTTGCCCCTAACTCTTCTTTAAGCATATAAATAGAGGTAGGGAAGTCCATGAGAGGGGAATTGAATATTTGCATTGTTATGCTGGAGGAGTTGGAGCTCTCTTTGCCCACACCTTTTCCCTGGCGGTTATCCCCTTGTGTTGCAGAGCTTGGAGGCTGAGTTCTTTGGAGAAGAGAAGCAGCAGAACCAGATCAAGGTTTCGTGAGGTGCCAAACTTGAAGAGAAGGTACACTTGTACTTGTTTTCAAGATTAATAAAGATGTGATTTCCTTCTGTTATATCTCAAAATGACACATCTCTTCCTATGACCACTTTCCCATGATTCCGTCGCATGTCGACACTTCCATGATGACACTTCATGAAAGTCACTGAAAAAACACCTAAATTGGAGGACCTATATCTTGAGTTTTGTAACTACATTTGACCTCATCTTTGCACTATTGGAAAGCTATTTTTGTTAGCTGAAACTTTCTAGAAGACACCAAAGTCTGAAAATGCCTAGAAATACCCTAAAAATTATTTTTTTGTCTATACGTGACTTGCCCTTAAGGAAACCCGCGTATGACACGCGACTTGTCAGTGATACAACCCGTGTGTGCTTTTATAAGTGACTTTCTGTACTAGAAACCCGCGTGTAATTTTCATGTACACGACTGTGGTATTCAGCAACCCATGTATGCCTCTTAAAAATGTCAAAAACATGCTTTTTGAATTTCGGGTAGTTTGGGTAGTTATGCAATTGACTTCTTCAGTTGTAACTACTTTGTCTTCACCCCTAACTCTTCTTTAAGCATATAAATAGAGGTAGGGAGGTCCATGAGAGGGGACTTGAATATTTGCATTGTTATGCTAGAGGATTTGGAGCTCTCTTTGCCCACACCTTTTCCCTGGCAGTTATCCCCTTGTGTTGCAGAGCTTGGAGGCTGAGTTCTTTGGAGAAGAGAAGCAGCAGAACCGGATCAAGGTTTCGTGAGGTGCCGAACTTGAAAAGAAGGTATACTTGTACTTGTTTTCAAGATTAATAAAGATGTGATGTCCTTCTTCTTCCCCAAATCATTGTTCAATGTGTGATTGGATTTTTGTTTATGATCATATGATGATGTTATTTAGATCATTAGTTCATGTTTCTTTGATTATCATTGTTTTATATGTGGTCATAATGGTTTGAGGAAGGTATAATTTGTTTTGCAGGTCTCTTGGAGAGAGAGGAGCAAGAAGAGGATTGAAGAGAAAGCTTGGACCAGCCTTCAGTTAATCAGGTTTGGACCATTCTTATCTCTAAAACTTGCTTATATATGCTTTCTGAACCATTTGCATCCACCTTTCAACCCTAGTATGTTGATGGCCTCTTAAACTCTAGCCATTGGATACTTTCCTTTACAATAGAACTGGCGACTCCGTTGGGGACAACCTTGTCTATTTGGGGTTTCTCTGTCTTTCTTTCAGTCTTTTGCATTGTTTCGGGTCCTTCTTGCCACTTAGGAACACTTTTTAAGTCTAATAGCACACTTCCCCTACCTTCCTAAGGAAGTTTTTTGACCTTTTTGTGAGTTTTTCCACCCATACGCGACTTGCAGACTGAACAGTCACGTGTCTAGTTTGGTACACACGACTGTGTATACTGTCAACCTGCGTATGATACATGACTTGTCAGCTATACAACCCGTGTGTGCTTACATACGTGACTTTCTGTATTGGCAACCCGCGTATGACATGCGACCTGTCAGTAGTGAAACCCGTGTGTGCCCCTAAAACATTGTTTTTTCCTCATTGTTGTTTTTTCTACTATTGTGGGCTATTTGGTAGTTCTTTTGGTGTCCTCTATAGGTGCATGACTCCAGGGAGTTAGTGTCATCCCTTTTGGTTGTTCTTTATCTATGTGGTAAGCCTTTTTATAGCATTAGGGTTTGTTCTTTGCTCTTTCCCCCGCCTCCTTTGCTTGGTATGATTTTTGGCTTATGTTTCCGGTCAGCCTCTGTCAATGATCTTTGTCTGAGTTCAGAATCTTGTTGGTGTTTGTTTCCTTCTTCTTTTGTTGGTTAACTTCACCATGCCAAAATGGTTGACTTGTTTTTTATGCAAGCCTTCCTTCCAAGTAGGGTTTATACTAACTTTAGGGCATTCTAGAGTTTGTTTGGTGGTTGTATATCAAAGTTCCTTTTGCTTTGTTCTTGTTATCTGCATACTTTTGTTTGTAGGTAGTTTTTATTTTGCATTTATAAAAGAAAAATAAAAGGAACATATACGTGTTTTTGCTGCTTTCCCCCCTACCTCCTTCTTTGGCTTGACCTTGTTGGACAAGGTACTGATCAACCTCTGTTTGTAGGTTTAGATTGATACTTAGGACTTCTTGACCTTTGTTTATTTCAGTCTTATTGCTCAGTCTCTTCATTCCAAAGTTGTTGGCTTGTTTACCTTTGTGAGCCTTCTTTTCAAGAGAGGTTGATATCTAACTTTAGGGAAACCTAGGGTTTGTTTATCGGGTGTAGAGTAGTTGTCTATTTGCTTTGCTTTCAGTACTTGCTTGCATTAGTTGATAGGCTGATTTTTTATTTTGCATTTATAAAAGAAAAAGACAAAAACACATGTTTTCTTTATATGCATGTAGATTATTTTTTTAGTCTAGATTGCATGGCATATCATCGTTTTTGAAAAAATAAAAGAATTTGATCTGTTTTGGCTTTCAAGTTTCTATTTGAAAAAGAAAAATAAAGAGAATAGTTTTTACATTTTGCATTTCATTTCTCTTTGCTTAGTCATTTTGTTTCAACTTTTGAGTCAAAACACCACATAAGTTTCATGCCATTTACCCTCTGACTAAAAAAAACCCTTAAAATAAACGATATAATTTAAAAATTACTAGTAAGTTTTATTTTATAGGGTCATACACCAACTAGCTCAGGCTAGACTTGTGGATTAGGGAATTTTAACTCTCCACAAGTATTTAAATTTCAGACATAGTTGGTCAATCACTAGGTAAACCCTTTTCTACTTTGATTGTATCTGGGAAGCTCCTCTCAAATGGGAGTCAAGCACAAGGCCGCATGGAGACTTGGACTGAGGAGATAACCCTCTGATTCCTTGTTAAAGCGTAAACCAAGGTTTTTACGCATCTGGGGATTCTTTATTAGACAGGGTTTCGGGCTCAGCTACCTTTCCCATGCGTATGAATCAGGCTTGCGACTGTCCCCCCAGACTATCAATATAGTTAAGGTATCCTTTAGTCTCTTTGACATCTAGGGTTCATACACAGGTACACCGGAAGGCTATTTCTGGTTGACCTTGGACGGGCTTGGAAGGTAACCCTGGTAGAGAGTGTGGGAGGGCGGTGGGTGATTCCTCCGCTTGTGCCTAAGAACATCTACAGGGATGCCAAGTAACTGTCTATCAGCTTTCTTCTGGAAAGTATATCTTACACCTGTTTGTCTGTTTGGCTTTAGGAATTTTTAGTGAGTGCTGTGTGGTTTGTCTGTACTTAGTGTGACTTTAGGTGTGTGCTTTGTAATTTTGGTTGCCTATCAACCTCAGATTTTGTCTCCTAGTTTAAAACTATGGCTAACACCCCTTTGTACACCAACCAAGAGATCCCCATGCTGGGAACTCCTTGTACTATTCCTCTCACGGGGAATGTTGGTGTTCCCTTGATGGCCACCTTGAATCTACCTGGATTCACCCTAGGGCTACCGGTGTGGTTGTTTTCCACTCCAACTATCCTGAATGCTCTTGATGCTTCTCAAGTAAGCTCCTTATATCAAGGGCATCAAAACACTGTTTCCGCTTCACCTGTAGTTGATTCTCCTCCTCCTTCTACCTCATGCGGTGAAAGTACTAATACTAATAACTGATAGTCTAAAAGGAGTAAAATAAAGAGGAATAGGAAGAAGGCACATAAGCAAGGGGGCACCCATTCAACCTCTGCAAGTCAAGTTGAACCTCACCACCCAGCCTCTGTATTTCATGCTGGGGGCACCTATCCAACCTCTGCAGGTCATGTTGGATCTAAGCACTCAACCTCTGCAAGTCATGTTGATCTTCACCATCTAGCATCTGTTGATCATGATGGTGGGATCCTTCCAACCTTTTCAGGTCACGTTGGATCTAGTCACTCAGCCTCTGTGGTTCATGCTGAGGGCACTCGTTCAACCTCTATTGTTCAATTTGAACCTCCCCATCCAACCTCTGCAAGCCATGTTGGATCCATCCACCCAACCTCTGTTGTTCATGCTGGGGGCACACACTCAACTACTGCAAAGCATGTTGATCCTAACCATTCATCCTTTGTTGTTCATGCTGGTGGTGCTCGTCAAACCTCTGCAAATGATGTTGGACCCAGTCTCTCAGCCTCTGCAAGTCATGCTGGGGGAAGTATCTTATCCTTTGTGGTTCATGCTGAAGACAATCCGTCAGCCACTGCGAGTCATGTTGACACTGTTGAAAAGACTACCTGTTCAAAACATAAGCCCAATTTTCCTTGTAAGCTTTGTGAGGTAGACCACCTTACTTATAAATGCCCTTCTATTGCGGAGGTGTGAAGAGTTTGGTTTCATGGCCATCCTATTTTTGAACATTCTGAAGCTTTTCAACAACCAACCTCTCTTAGTCAGGTTGGACCTAGTCACCCGGCCTCTGGTTTTCATGCTAGGGGCAAGCTCTCATCCTCTACAGGTCATGTTGAGAGCAAACAGTCAGCCACTACTAGTCATGTTGACACCATTGAGAAAAATGGTCGTTTGAAGTGAAAACTTAAGTTCCCTTGTAAGCTATGCGAGGGAGATCATATTACTCACTAATGCCCTGCTATAGCAGAGGTGCGAAGAGTGTGGTCCGAGACTCAAGAATTTCCTTCTCCTGAACAACCTATAGTTTCTCAACAACCTACTCAACCTTTGGTTGATCAAGTGGTCAAACCAATCTTAGCTTTGGTTGATCCCACTCTTCTTTCGAAGAGTGATCCTGATGTGATTGAACCAATGTCATCTTTGGTCAATCCCACTCTCCCTTCAGAGAGTGACTTTCATGAAGCGGTTGAATTGATTTCAGTATTGATCAATCCCACTCTTCCTTTGGAGAGTGAAGTGTCTTCTAGTCACATTTTCTTCACTGCCAGTTCAGAACTTACTAAACAAGGGGGCACTGAACTTGTTTCGGATCAACCCCCACCAAGCTTTCGGATTGCTTCCTTTGATTGGGATAGCCTAGTTGAGCCGTGTAGAAGGAGCAAGTCGACATAAGTCGACTTGAACGAAGACCGACTTAGTCGATCAGCCGACTAAGTCGAGAGACCGACTACGTCGGTCGGCTGAGTAAACACAGTAGTTAGTCTGTTAACTAATAGTCGTGTCGGTTCGGTGAACCGACAGGTAGTTATGATTGTAACTGTTTGTAACCTGTATATTAGGCTGTTGAGCCACTCCAGAACGTAGTTCAGTTCTTGGCTTTGTATGATCTATTGAGAATAATATAATCTGTTCATCTTATCAGTTCTTGTCTCTTGTATCTGTGAGTATTCTGTGTATTTTAGTATGTATTATTGGTAACCTTATGTGATCTGTGAGATTACAACATTGGTTCCGTTGCCGGGACCTGAACCAGGGTCTCTCGGGTGAGAGCCGAGTATCCTAACCAACTAGATGGCTGGGAAATAGAAAACTATGAAACATAAGCAAGAGGGTGCTGGACTATCCAAACAGTAGAGAAAAAACCCACCCGACAGTGCTTTCTAGTCTCAATTATCCCCAAGATTTTTGAGAGAAAAATAAGAGAACACCCTACCTTACAACCTACCGACGAAACAACCAGGACCCAAACAAGGTATAAGGAGAGGGAATCCCCAGTCATGCATGTTGAACAAGTGTCTAAGAACATTGGAGAACAAAACATTTCTTCGTCCCGAAGAAAAAGGGAGGTAAAAAAAATTAGATTAGAAGTACAAAAAAAATAGTCTGCAAAGGGAGACTGCTACTGAGGTGGGATGTGCAGGCGAATAGTTGGTCTCTTCTGCACACAGACTTCAACTATTGCTGGTGCTGTGATGGCAAGCTGATGTTGAAAGTCTGTCCAGGTCTGCAAGGCTTTCTGAATGTCGATAGTAAGGGTAGTAAGATTTGATAGTACCGACATTTTCTCTGCCATGGCCATCTCGGCAATATTTTCCATGTTGGGGCCCAACAGCTGATTGTGTTCTTCCGCGGTCTCAAGGAGTCTCTTCATCTGCGGACAGATGTTGTCGACTTTCTCCAAGTTGGGAAGGGCGTGCTGAACCCACTGGTGTGCCTCACGTTCCAACTGCTGCAGCTTAGTGTTTTCCATCACTATTTGTTCCTCGACTGACTGCCTCAGTTCTGTCTCAATCGACTTCCTTCTTTCCAAGGCCTGAATGCCTTGTCTGGTCTGCCTCGTCCGACTATAGAGCTGCCCATAATGAGTAGGCCAATCTCAGAGTACTTCCTCAGTTACAATGGACTCCTCCATGTGGTCTTGTAGAAGTTTGTGAGCCTCCGAGAATGCGGTGTGTTGAGTCAGGAGCAGTCGGACAGTTTCTTCTTTTCGCCCGGCCTTAGTCTCGTGGAGGTGGGTCTGTATGGTCGACACTAAACCTTCAAATAGCTGATATGCTCTGTCCAGTGGTCTGTCGGTAGCAGTGTCGACAGGTCCTGGAGCAACGGTCTGTACAAGAGACCTGCATTTGTCGAGAAACTCGACTTCTTGAGTCTCCTTATCCGCTAGCTGTTTCCTTAGTCGGGTCGTCCTTCTCTTCGACTCTTTTGCTAGGGTATTGAGTAGCTGGCCAACCTCTGAGTCGGTCAACGAGCTTACATCCCGTAAGCTGATCCTTAGCTGATCTGGTCTAGGAAGAGGCTCTGTTGGCTCCTTTGCTCGCTCTGTTGGTTTGTCGGGAGGACCTGCAGAAGTGCAAGGTGGGTCAGAGGTCGAAGGGGTGTGTGTCGGAGGGGTTGGTTTAGTGGTCGGGGGTTTTTCGGTTTGGGGAGGTGATATATCCACCTCCGGCTGTGGTGATGATGGTGGTCTCGGCTGTGAATCAGGCGGGGGTGGAGGTGGTGGAGATGATGGTGGTGGGGGTGGTGATAGTGCGGAGGAAGGGTATCCTGATCCTGGGGGTGATGGAGAATGGTGTTGGGGACTTTGGCCGCAAGATAGAACGTCTTCTTCCGGTGGGACTTGGTAATCGGTGAAGGTCTGTTCATGTCCCGCAATGTCACCACCGTCATGCACCCTTGTAAAGACAGTTGTTTGGTGTGCGTATGTCTTGTCGCTTGCTTTAAGGGGAGTTGTTGTCTTGATTGTCTGCGCTGTTTTGAACAGTGCAGGCAATGTTGCAAAGAAAGCTCTAAGCTCCTGTTTCGAGCTTGCCCTGGCTCTGAGTGCTTCAGGGATAACTTGTGCAAAGGCTTCGGGGGATATGTCGGCCTGCTGCACTGGTGCTTGCTCTTCAACTATTTTAGTCGGAGATGGACGAGAAGGAGTCGTCACCAGGTCGACCACATCTTCGGACAGTGGTGTTGTTTTGGCCTTCTTTGGCCGACCTTCCGGAGCTCCTGCTTCGACAAAACGTTGAAACTGGGTTTCAACAGTGACTTTATTTGCTCTGGCATCCTCGACTATATCGAGTGCTGAGGCTGCCAGTTCGTCATCGTCGTCTGTAGAGTCAGCAAGGACAAGCTTGCGCTTACCTTTGCCTTGCTGACGTTTTTGCAATTTGATGTTCCTTCTGGCAATAGCGATCTCCTTTGCCAGTTTCTTGAGAATGCTCTTAGACACAGCATACTCAGGGTTGTCTTCCTCGACTTCTCCTGTTGGGGTCTGAGCAGGGTCGACCATCTGAGTAGCCGGGGGAGCTGTTTGTTGTGCTGGTGGTGGTGTCTGTTGTTGTTCGGTCGGAGGGTCCACGACTGGTGCAGTCGGATGCTTCACTATTAAGTGCACCCGGCCAGGAGTGCCAATTGGAGTGTCCTGCGTCACAAAAGTGCTGATAGACAGGTGCAGCTCGTAGTCTTCCTCCTTCTCCTGGTCGGTCAGAGGTTCGACTATAGAAAAATCGACCTGTTTTGCAGCCTCCGGGACTTGAATTTTGGTTTTTGTCTGCCTAGACAACTCCCGAAAGTTCTGCTCGACTGTGGGATAGTAGTCGAGGTCCCTGGCGTTGGAATCCTGAGTGTTTGACGACCACACGGATGTATGGTCGAGCTCCAGCTGGATGTGTGAGTCGGCTGGGAGGTGTCGTCGGATGTTCTGGGGCACCCTCCACCTTGTCGTGCGCAGCTTAAGCTGCTGGAACCAGTTTTCCATGAAGACCTTTCCTTGGTTGAGTTCATGCACAGTTCCCTTTTGTGAAAAGGGTTTGAACCTGTGCATCTCAAACCTAGTCGGCTCACGGAATACAGGACTGCCTTCCGGACAGATATAGTACATTGCAATCCAAATAATTAAGGAGGGGAATTTGATAATACCTCCTGTTTCCTGACAGCGCTCGCATATGGTTTTAACCAAGTCGGCGAGGTAGTCTGCCCATCGGAAAATGCGGCCGTTGTTTGAAATCTGGTCGACCGCGTCCAGCATTTCCAGCTTGAGGTCACTGCTGCGACCAGCCAAAG
>LPNX010386729.1:16536-66243 GCA_001517045.1 Pseudotsuga menziesii
AAACTGTTAACACCCAAAAAGTGTTCACTACCTCATCTACCCCACTACATGGCTCATTTGTCCATTTTCCTACCATATTTCCCTTAAAAACACCTTTTTTCCTCCAAAATATCCAAAATTCCTCTAAAATAGCAAAAATCCCCTAAAAAGGGAAGAAAAAATATAAAATAATGAGGAAAAGGAGGAAAAAACCCTATACAGCTGCCCTAAACCATATGGTTTCCAAAACCATGGGCCAGCACTCCACCACTGAAAAACTATAAATAGGCGATGGAGACCCCTTATTTCAGATCCACAATCATAAGCACCCTTACTCTGCCAAAGTAGCTCTTGAAACCCTAGCTCACCCTTGAGCTACTTTCACCTTGAGAGCCCCTTTTGGCCCATTTCCACCATTGGAGAAATAGAAGGAGCAAGTTGGAGCTTGGAGCAACCCTCTTGGATCACTACAAAGGGCTTCACCAACCTTCACATTGGAGGTAACATTAATACAAAAGTCATTCTTTATATCTTGTTTTTCTGTTTCATGCATATGTTTAGAGTAATTTATATTTCTGTTCTAGCATTTTAATTTACATTTACTGAACTGCTACTAAGGAGTCCCTTCTCCTTAGTAGGTGCTCATTCGCACAAGCTAGGGGTAAAACCCTAGCTACAAAAACCATCTTACTGTTTTTAACGAGCTCGAAGATCAGTCGAAAGAACACTTAGAGTATATGCTTCATTTTTTAACGAGCTTGTAACAGAGAAATAACTATGCTCAAAATGACCTATTTCATTTTTACACAAGCTTGAAACAGAAAATAACTATGCTTGAAACATGGTTTCATTTTTATGCAAGATTAAAACCAAAAGGTAAACTATGCTTAAGGAAACCTACTTCATTTTTTAATGAGCTTGAAATAGAAAATGAACTATGCTTAGGAATGGTTTCATTTTTATGCAAGCTTGAAACCAAAAGGTAAACTATGCTTGGGGACATCCATTTCATTTTTTAACAAGCTTGACATAGAATGGTAACTCTGCTCAAAGGGTCATTCAATGGTTTAACGAGCTCGAAAATAAAATAAAGTATGCTCAAAATGACATGCTTCATTTTTTAACGAGATTGACATAGACAAATAACTATGCTCACGGCCTGTTTCATTTTTTAACGAGATTGACATGAAAAGAGAACTATGCTCATAAACCTGCTCTTACCCAACATGATATCCAAAGGTTGTTAGGTTTCCCCCATTACATAAAATATAGCAGCTTAACTCCAACATGATGTCGATAGACTAGAACCATGCCCCCCATTTTACCTATGATGGGAAGAAGCTAAATAGAAGGGGAAGGAACCACAAGAACATGTGGGACATTCAGGAAAGTTTGATGACTAGGAGTCACACGATAATTAGGTTTAATGAAGGAAAACTGATCAATGGTCACAATCTTCCCATCATGGGGAAAATAAATCACTTGAAAGAGTGTGGACACTACAGCTTTCATGGCATAAACGTAATCACGCCCAAGGAGCAGATTAAAATCTAAAGGACCTTGGACTACCATAACATCAATACAGACAGTTTTTCCTTCCAAAGTAATAGGAAACTGAGGAAGGATCCCTAAAGGTGCAGTAGGTATTCGATTAAAAGCCAATATCTGATCGGTAGCTAGTACAAGCAGAGGAGAACTTATGGCTTGCCAAGAAGTAGAAGATAGAATGCTAACAGAAGCCCCTTTGTTGACGATAGTGCAGAGTATAATCTTAGAAGTAACTCACACAGCTATCTGGAAAGGGACACTTGAATGAAGACGAAGTTCTGTTAGGTTACTCCAGTCAAAGGAAATAACCTCACTACTTAGAGAGGGTTCTATTGAAAGGGAAAAAATTTCCTCTTATCGAGATCAATCAGAATGAAGCATGATAACTTCAATAGGTTTAAGTTCATTCTCTAATGGAAGAGAAGAATAAGACAAAGATTTTGTGAAAGCAACTACTTCGGTCTTAACTCTCTCTAATGAAAGAGTGGGATCGAGTGGAGATGACGTTGACTCAACCACTTTAACTTCACTCTTAAAAGGAATAATGGGATCAACCATGAATGAATATATATTAACCACTTGGAATTCACTCTTAGAAGGAAGAGTGGGATCGACCCTGGATGAAACTGAATCGACCACTTGGTCAACCAATGGGAGTTCAAGAGATAACTTACGATAACCTATTGGAATTCGTTGACAAGAAACAATAATATCTTCCAACAACTTAGAATATTCATCCATGAGAGGAAAAAGGTAAGTAGAGTGCATGTCCTTACAAATAAAGCAAGGATTTCTCGTTTTACCCTTTTGAAGCTTAACCACAGAGTCACTGGTTGAGCGGGGATCATAAGTATGATGACCAGAGGCTCACGACATCGGTTGTTAGGAAAAATTAGACCACTCTTCTAAAACTAGGTCTAGACCATGACAATCTTTCAGAAGGTGATCACCCTTGCAAATCTTACAAGGGAATTTGGGCTTATGCAGTCTTTGGGTGCACAGATCAACACTTTCTGCACTCAGAGGAGTAATAAGTTGATACTTGGTTTTTTGTTTGTTTTTCTTCTTCTTATACACTTGAGTACTAGTACTACAACTTTCAACAAGAGAAGAGGGGGAAATGGAAGAAGACACATCTGGTGAAGAAGGAGAGGGATCAACATGAAGTTGACGCTCTTTCGATGAAGGATTAGGATCAAAAGCAACTAGTGTATGTGGGATAACTGGACTGGAGAATAACCAAATAAGGAATCCAATAGTCAATCCAGGAAGGATTAACATAGCCATGAGAGGAGGACCAACATCCCCATATGGAGGGAAAAAAAAAGACATGCTTGGTAAAGGAGTTTCTTGGTTGGTAGTCCTGGAAGGCGAAGCCATAACTATGTAACAAAGCTATCTCTCTCTTCTAAAAAATCCTAACTATACAGAAAACAAGCGCTACTCAAACTAAAGAAGGAAGCAAAATATGTGAGAGGAGTGGATTAAAGGTTTGGAACCTCACGAGATTGTCAAACCATCACAACTAGTGTGATGCCAAGATGGCCAAAGGGTTAACTCGAATGGTCTCAAGATTCCTAAAAGTGTGTCCCGTTATACGCAAGGTATGTGGGAGCTCAAATCAGTAGTAGTGTAGTCTAATGCACAACCGTTCACAAGGGCCCTTCTGATATACAATCGAGTACGTGAAGTACCTTTCGATATACCTCAATGGTACATGAAAGGTCGTTTGATATACCGATGGTACGTGCAAGAACCGTGCGAGTCCTAGGTTATAGTGTAGACAAATTAATGACAGCTCCTACGTTTTATGATGCCTGAACACATCACTAACCTATAACACAAATTGATAAAAATTTAAAACCTAAGCTAGCGCTTAATTTTATCTTGAACGGTTAAGTGGATGCATGAGGTGAGGATATAAAAGTAAAACCATGCAGTATGATAGTGAAAAAATTTCACTTTCAAAGTATGCCCTACTTAAGGAAGAGAGAGATAGGTTCAATTCATTTAGAACATAGAATAAATCCCATACAAAAATAAAAGAAAATTGATAATATGATCCTTTCCTAACTGAAACAAACAAAATCTTCTCTTTTTGAACTAAACAAGAAGTGAGATCTATAATGAAAAGCAAGAAAATATTGTTACAACTTTATGTTGGAGTAGGGCCCCGCAGCTATAGGAAAAGCTGCTATCGAAAGAAGAAAGTCAAAGGAAGTAGTACCTAAAGCGGCTAAGAAGAGAGCTCAACCATTTCATTTAAGGCAGCGGTGAGGACAGGAGGGCTCAGCTACCCTCATGAATGGAGAAGGAGCAATGGGCCGAGGTATTAAAGACAAAGGACAGAAGGGGAGCGACCGAGGAAGCGGTGCCCATACCCACGATCAGCGCTGGACATCGTGGAAGACTGCAGAAAGCTGTATTGTGATCAGTAAGCGGCAGTTTAAAGTACAGATAGGCCGATTGTCGCAGTTATAGTTTTTTGGTTACTATTGGGATAGGCCTATAGTTTTGTATCATGGTGAGAACTTCAGCCCACCTATTTAAGCATGTATTTTTTATTATGAATGGTTAGATAATCAGCTAGTTAGACAGTAGAGATTTGAGTTGATATAGTAGTTGTCAGTATCGTAAGACATTGAAGAAGAGTTGAGCTCTAGTTTTGTTGTTCAGTCTGTAGTTATCTTACTGTAACCAGTAGCCGACTCCTTGAGCATGAATCTAACAATCTGTAGGGATTGAGAGAGAGAGAGAGAGAGAGAGAGAGAGAGAGAAAGAATATGTTGTAAGAAGAAATCATAGAAGAAGAAGAGAGATCTAAGAGAGAAGGGCTCCCGACTGAGTGCATGGAGTTTCCCAGAAGATCTCAAGCTGCATAATAGGTTGCAGCGGAACTATGTGTACTCTCTCCAGATATAATATAAACACAAGTTCCTGTGGACGTATCTTCCTCCCTGGAAGTGAACCACGTAAAATCCGTGTGTTGTGCGACTGTTTCATGTGATTGTGCTATGCTTATTTGCTATCTGTTATTCATTACATGAACGTTGCTTATCAGTTGATGAATGTATGTATGCTATCCTTCAGTTGCAGTAACATAGATAGTTAAATGTGAGTTGAATGTGTTAAGTATTCTGCATATGAGTTTCTCAGTGCTTGATTCAGACATTAACAGTTACAGTGTTAAGAGACTTCTGTATATCTAGTTCAGCAAGGTTGAGCATGATTAAGGTTAAGCATGTTAGACTGTAGAGGCTAAGTGAATTCATTTAACACCTTGATGAAGGTTAACTGAGCTATTATACCCAGAGAGGAAGCCTCTGGACCTTGAGAGTTGTTAAGTATATTGAATCTCACTGTAGGAAGTATCACGGTGTAGAAAGGCGACATCACACCGTCGGGGAGGCTGTGGTGTGAGATATCGCAGGATAAGAGCTAAGCTAAAGAGTAAGTTTGCGCATCGTCCTAGAAGCTACAATGCAATAAGAGTCATTCTCATAGCAAAGTCTTCTAGGAAGAGAGATACAGCATTTGTAAAGATATTCACAGGTTAAGTAGAGTCAGGAGAACCCAGGATGCTACAGAACCTGGCTGAGGAAATGTGATTCTTCAGCCAACCCATTTGAGATCACTTCGGGTGAGACTTCAGGCCATTCTGTGGTATTTCACTGAAAGGGCCAATGAGCTAGGGGTTTTTGTTGGTACAATAAAGTAAACCTAGGTCTGCAAAGTAATTCAAACCAACAAATGGTTTCATCATCGGTTTTGAACAAATTGAAGAGTTGATGTTCTGTTGGCATCCTAATAAAGAAGAACTTAACAAGTGGGTTGAGTCTAAGGAAATAGAATTTGTTGCGTAAGAAAAAAAGAGTCCTAGACTTAGTACAGAGGACTGGTTACAAAAACATGTCTTCACAGACCTGCATGCGATATTTTTTGTAACCTATGCAAATGAGTTGTATGATTGGTTGTCAAAGTTGAATGATAAGCATGTATTCAAGAAGAAAAGGAACATTGTCTGGACACTGGAGCTGATTCACACCGTGAAGAGCGTAGATAATCCCATTTCACAGGAAGTAGACTTCTGGCTTGCAAGTTTGTTGGAAGGTTTCATTACAGAGTTTGCAGTTGATCAAAGAAATATTTTCAGTGAAGCAGAGAGGTACTTCTTCAAGGGATATCGCGGTAAGTACTTGAACTCTTTGAATTTGTTCCTTAAGATGTTATTGTATGAAAAATGAGTACTAGATATATTCTCAAATGAATAAGTTAAGTAAGTGTAATGTCACAAGAGTTTGAGAGTGATTCTGAAGAAATTGGATGTACACGTAGCGGTAAAAGATATAAAGTATATTTCAGATCTTCCTTATTTGAAGATAGTTCAGATAGTACTAGAGAAAAGAGTCAAAGTAATAGAGAAACAACAACAGGGGGTATCCCTTACCACCCTTATACCCCACAGAAACAAACCGAGACTCAGAATAATCCCATAGGAACTCCATCTAGTAGTTCGCACACAGTACATACTACATTTACACCGCCAAGTGGTAGTAATATAGCAAACCAAAATCCACCAAGTAGAAAAAGAATGGGGGATGACATGAAATTACCTAACTTCAGGGGTATAGGGGCAGAAGACCTGGAGCAGCATTGGTTCCTATGTGAAGCTGTATGGACCATTAAACAAATTCAGGATGACAATACTAAGCTTGTCCAGTTGGCTACTACACTTAGAGAACGAGCTTTAACATGGTATATGAAGTATACATCAGCGCAGATTAGAACACTTGTAGAGGTCAGGACCACAATGATTAAGGAATTTAAGAAACCTAAGTCTGAGTCATAATGTATCACATAACTTAAAGACATCAAACAGTTACCCACAGAGTCAGTATGGGATTTCGATCAGAAATTTAAAGCTCTTATAGACCAAGTTAGTTTTGAGTTTGCGCCAGAGCAGCATAACAATGGTTCATCATAGCACTGCTCCCTCATATCAGAATTCCACTAATGCAACAAAAACTCCATACGCAGGATGAAGCATTGGATATGGCAATGAAACTAGAGGCTTCACCTCTAGCTGAGACTAGTGCAGGTATGTCAAATTTACAGAATCAGTTAGCCAATCTCACTTTACAGTTACATGAGATTAAGAAAGGAAAAGAGGTTGAACAAGAACTATGGTGTACAAAGTGTAAAGGACATGGCCATACTAAAGATAATTATCTTGTATTTGTTGAGTATCTAGCAAGTTGGGCTCCAAACCCCTTAGTATAGACTCAAGGGACATGGTGTGAAATCTGTAGAACAAGAGGACATAGACCACAGGAATGCCCTTTACTTCAGAAGTATGTACAAACTCCTAAGAATTTATACTGTAACTTCTGTAAGTCAGTAGGACATGATGAAAATAATTGCAGAGCTTATGATCTCATGATAGCGAGAAAACATGACTTCTACAGAGTCCAGTCAGAGACATCAGGACCAGTAGCAGGACCATAGCATGAACCAGCTCATGATGGCCGTGGTGGAGGATTCAGAGGAAGAGGCCATGGTGGATGCTTTGGCCGTGGTCATGGATAGATTGTTTGTTACAACTGTGGAGCTGTAGGACATTATGCTAGAGATTGTCAAAACCTAACTACAACATGAAAGTATTGCAAGACTTATGATCATACTATAGAGGAATATCCTATCTTGATAGCCAAGTTTAAGGATCCTAAGCCAGTAGTAAACCAGAATATTCAGCTTATTGCTACTGAGCAGAAATAACTAGAACCAAGAGTCAATATTGTGACTCGCAGTGGTGCTTCTACTAGTAAGACATCGTAGGATGCCGAAAAGAGTACAGGTCTGAAGTGGGTACGTAAAGCAACTGATAAATCTACACCACTTGACATGCAAAAGAACAAAGAAAAATTTCAGAAAGCTAAAACTTTCTTTACTAACCATACACCATCAAGATTGCATATATTGCCTCGTAGGGGTGTATCGGAGGAAAAACCTTGTGGCGTTAGTCCTATGCAGACATCGCAGGCTACCACATCGGGAAGGTGTGAAGAGGATGAGTTGACAAGAAGTGTACAATCCTTCCTATAGAGCTGCTTGAAACTCGTAAGAAATGAGAAATCCATAGGAGAACTTCAGCGCATCATAGATTAGTATCAGCAGTCTTCTTCCATGAGAAGTATGCAGCGTGCTGGTCATAATATTATGGGCCATACAAGAACAGGAAAAGAAATGAGACTCACAGCAAAAATTGGAGAGTTTGAAATGGATGAGGTAATCCTAGATTTAGGATCAGAGGTAAATGTTTTGACTAAATAGACATGGGAATAGATGGGTAGTCCTAAGTTAGCCAGATCACCTATCCATCTGCGACTAGCCAATCAGTAGAGGGTATCACCACTGGGTCGATTACTGCAAGTACCAGTTGATATTGACGGAGTTCACAGATTTGCAGATTTTGAAGTCATAGAAATTATTAGCGATAGTAGACCATATCCAGCTTTATTAGGTATTGATTGTGAAATTAATAACATGGCTATTATCAATTTGAAGAAAAGACAAATGACCTTTGAGGATAAACATATTCGAGTCATCGCACCGTTGGATCCTTTTCAGGGTCCTCGATACATTGAACCTATCAGATCAGAGGAAGAGGTGCGTAATATGGAGAGATTCTATTAGATGACTGCTAACCAGAGTGATTATATCAACCCCACCATAGAAGGAAATATTAGTTGGTGATGCGACAACTCATGTGCATCGAATTCGGATGTTGGTTTAGAAAATTGGTAGAATAGACTTTACGAAGTATCAGCTCGCAGATGTGCATTTATGACTAAGTCACTACGATGGATTGGCACAAAGGTTAAGGATATTCCATTGTTTGATGGCTTAGCAGATGTCAAAGACGTTTTACAGCAGTTTGAGCAGGAAATTCCTCATGAGCAGAGGATGGAATCTATTGACCTTGCAGTGAGAGCCATGCATGCAAGATGGTGGCATGCACATAAAGAAAATATTGCATCATGGGATGATTTTAAGAGATTGATGGAAATCAGATTCTCTAATGACAAGGAGCGTCTCCAGTAGAAATATACAGGAAAAATTACCCCAGGTCACACATTAAGATTTGTGAACAGAATTGGTTGGACATTCCAGAGGATGAATGGGTTCACCTATTCATGCACACTTTAGACACAGTGCTAAGGAACTGGTACACTAAGATAGAGTTGCGCAGAGGAACGATTACATGGCCAGTTATAATAGACATCTTTCTACTCACTTTCACTTTTGAATCTGAGTATCCAAGCATTGATCAGGCTCTAGATAGTATAAAGACTAAGATATTTGATGATTGTACCCTACCAATGCATACTCAGCCTGATTGGGCCATCCAGTTAGAACATGCACTAGAGTGTTACAATGTCACAGAAGAGCCAGGTGATGAGGATGAGAATCCTCACAGTATCAACATTCCAGATTCAAAAGGGACTCGCAAAGTTGAGGGACCAAAGCTAGACATTCCAGATGTCACAGAGCCTATTAAGATTAAAAAGATCAATATTGGCACAGAAACAGAACCAAAGTTTGCTTCTATTGGAGACTATTGGGATGATGAAAAGGTAGGACACATCGCAGATTTGTTACATGACTATCATGACTTATTTCCCACTAAGTTTATAGAAATGAAGGGAATAGTAGGATATTTGGGACTCATGAGGATACCTTTGAAAGTGGATGCTAGGCCGGTTAAGCAGTGTCCATATAGATTAAATCTTCACTATAAAGAAAAAGTCAAGGATGATATTGATAAGATGCTAGCAGAAGTCATCATTGAGCCTATAGAAGAAAGTGAATGGGTTAGTCCCATGGTTTTGTAGGAAAAGAAAACTAAAGGAGAAATTGGGATTTGTGTCGATTTGCGCAAACTCAACGACGCATCGCTTCATGACCCGCTTTCGACACCCTTTACTGATGAAATTTTAGAGAATGTAGGAGGACAGGAGATCTACTCATTCACTGATGGCTTTTCAGGCTATCACCAGATAAGAATCCATCCAGAAGATCAATATAAGACCACCTTTGCGATAGAATGGGGCTCATTCCAGTATATGGTAATGCCCTTTGGTCTTAAAAATGCACCAGCTATTTTTTCTATAGTAGTAGTTGTTGTCTTTAAGGAATACATCCATAAATTCTTAGAAGTCTATTTTGATGATTGGACTATATTTGGATTAATCAAAAAGCATATAGGAGANAGGAAATATCATATTTCTCTTAACTTGAAGAAATGTATATTTTATGCACCATTAGGTATTTTGTTGGGTCATATTGTTTGCAGACAAGGCTTGATGGTAGATCCCACAAAGATTGCCATCATTGTAAATCTCCCAGCACCTAATTCAGTCAAGCAATTGAGGACAGTGCTTGGTCATACAGGGTATTATAGAAAATTAATCAAAGGCTATGCAAAGATCACATCACCTATGGAAAAGCTGTTAAAGAAAGAAGCGAAATTCCTATGGAATGAGGAATGCCAACAAATTTTAGACACTCTTAAAGAGAACATGGTCATAGTACCCATCTTAGTATTTCCATATTAGAACAAGCCATTTCATGTACATGTGGATGCATTTGGCATCGCACTGGGGATTGTCTTAACACAGCCATGAGAAGGGGGTATCGATCACCCTATCACGTACTCCAGCAGAAAGTTATCTACCGCAGACAAGAACTACACCACTACAGAAAGAGAAGGATTAGCTATGGTCTATGATCTACAAAAGTTCAGGCACTATCTATTGGGTGCCTCATTCAAGATGTTCATTGACCATTCTACTTTAAAGTACTTGGTCAATAAGCTAGTGTTAGGAGGAAGGATCTGCAGATTGTTACATTTGGATGTCCAGTAATTTTGATGAGTGATCAAGGCACACACTTTCTGGATCACACTATTCAGGCGTTGACAGAGGAATTTAAGATACATCATCCTAAGAACACTCCCTACCACCCTCAAGATAATGGTATGGTGGATGCGTTTAACAAGATTTTAGAAAATGCTCTTACTAAGATTTGTAACAGCCAAAGAGATGATTGGGACCTTAGGGTTAATGATGTATTATGGGCTTATAGGATGACATGCAAGAAACTTACAAGACACAGACCTTTCATCTTGGTGTATGGACAGGAGGTTGTTATTCCTATGGAATATATTATTCCCAGTTTAAGAATTGCTCAAATTACCAAGATGGATGATACAGATACGATGAATGAAAGAATAGCTCAGCTGTTTGCCTTAGAAGAAGACATATTCATCGCAGGATTTCATCAAAAAGTGCAGAAGGCACGAGAAAAATCTTGGCATGACAGGCACATCAAGAGCAATATTTTTCAGATAGGAGACCTAATGCTCCTTTATGACAACAAGTTTGTTAAGTTTCCAGGGAAGTTCAAGACAGATTGGTTGGGGCCATATCAGATTTAGCAAGTCACAGAAGGAGGTGTTGTTCAGCTCAGTAAATTGAATGGGGAGCTTGTTCCTACCTTGATTAATGGCAGTAAGCTTAAGCTTTATAGTGATAGCCACTCCACCTCCCAGCCCTAACATAGAGAACTAGGTGGTATAGATGTCCAGTGTAGTTGAAAGGAGGCATCGCACCCATAAGTAGTCTACACATAAAAAATAAAAATAAAAAGTTCTAAGTAAGAGGAATTGCAGCAGGAAAGTTTATTTTGCACAAGTCATAGGACGCTTGCAGATTTTTTTTTAACGTTGCGGAGTTCACGCCAACTTTTTGGTCCAGGACGATGCGGTGTAACATCGCAGCAAGGCGATGCTCCCCATGCCACGAAGACAATTTTGAAAAGGGACAGAGGGCTAGTCACTTCACCCTCTGACAAGCAATTAATCTAGATATGACAGGTATACATTTCCCTAGATTTGGAAACAGTACAAGGATTGTCCTAGATTTGGTAAATCTTGGTTGAGACCGGCGCCTACACACAATTTTCAAGGGAGATTTGATCAGATTTTTAGCACTTAATGAGGATCGGGGCGCCCGGTGTTGTCTTGTCCATGTAATAAATGCCTCCAACGGGTCTATCTTAAGTGACCGTTGCTTCAAATATTATCGATTTATTTATAAATGCATATATCATTCAGGCAGAAGGGTTACTTTTGTGATTTCAAAGAGTTATAGAGCAATTTGTAGAGTTTTCCCTGTGCAGAGATACTCCAGTTACAGAGTGCTAGTTTCCCTATTTTGGAAGCCATTTCCAGTCCAGAGTATCGCACTTCTTGGTTTATGTCTGAGAAGGAACCTTTAGAAGACGTTGTGCAACGATTCTAGCTTGGTGGCCTTGAGTCTGCTATGACGAAGCTACCCAGGGTTTTGAAATTAGGTGCACCACAGGTCAGACAGACGTCAAGGATGAGGAGTCAAGCTCAGATAGTAGAATAGTCCAGCTTAGAGCAGAGAAAAAGAAAGATGAGAAGATCACTGAAGATACGAGAACAGAGAAGAAGAAATATGAGAAGAAATATGCCGACAAGAAGAAAGATGAAAAGGAGAGTGAGGAAAAGGTGGAGAAAAAGAAAGAGAAGAAAAAGGTTGATGAAGTACCATCATATCCAGGGTATTTTCTTACTACAAAATGTAGAAAAAGGTTTTTTCTCGGAATGGAATTCATGGTTTGTATAGTTTTCATATGAAAGGATCCAGACCAAATGAAATGTTTGAGAAGGCTGGAAGATACAGATTTATATTTTCTTTGTGATACGAGTTCTAACCCAGATAAAGAGGAAAAGATATCTGTGGAAGGATTCTCAAAAGTTCAAGATCCTTAAAGGAACTATTGATCCATGAAAAGACCTATATGCCACTTTGGAGCAAATCCTATGTGAGGGATTCGATGGTGATCCAGGTGAAGCGGTCACTTGAAGGTCTTGCAAGCAACCAAAGCATGAGCATGACAATAAGGGAAGGAAAGATAAGAGAAATCTACAAACTAAGTTTAGAGAAGATGATGCCAAATATGATAGAAAGCACAAAGGAGAAAAAGTGAAATTGATAGCGCAGAAGACCCCATGATTAGTCAGGTTATGTTGGAAGTGGCACGAGACTGTGTCAAAGCTATGGACAAAGATGTCATAGGACTTAGAGAAATATTTGCAAGGACTTCACAGGAAGCCAAGAAGAAGCTATAGAAAGAGAAACCAGATGTTAGTGACTCGAGGACGAGCCACAAGTAAGTGTTAGGGGACTGTTGGAGCAGGGCCCCGCAGCTATAGGAAAAGCTACTATCGGAACAAGAAATTCAAAGGAAGTAGTACTTGAAGCAGCTAAGAAGAGAGCTCAACGACTGCATTTAAGGCAGCGACAATGACAGGAGGGATCATCTACCCTCATGAATGGAGAAGGAGCAATGGGCCGAGGCATTAAAGACAAAGGATATAAGGGGATCGACCGAGGAAGCGGTGCCCATACCCACGATCAGCGCCGGACATCGTGTAAGACTGTAGAAAGCTGTAGTGTGATCAGTAAGTGGCAGTTCAAAGTACAGATAGGCTGACTATCACAGTTAGGGTTTTTGGGTTACTGTTGGGATAGGCCCACAGTTTTGTATCACAATGAGACCTTCAGGCCACCTATTTAAGCATGTATTTTGTATTATGAAGGGTTAAATAATCAGCTACTTAGACAGTAGAGAGTTGAGTTGATATAGTAGTCGTCAGTATCATAAGACATTGAAGAAGAGTCGAGCTCTGGTTCTGTTGTTCAGTCTATAGTTATCTTACTGTAACCAGTAGTTGACTCCTTGAGCATGAATGTAACAATTCGTAGGGATTGAGAGAGAGAGAGAAACAAAGAATATAGTGTAAGAAGAAATCATAATAGAAGAAGAGAGATCTAAGAGAGAAGGGCTCCCGGCTGAGTGCGTGGAGTTTCCTAGAAGATCTCAAGCTGCATAATAGGTTGCAGTGGAACTATGTGTACTCTCTCCAGATATAATATAAACACAAGTTTCTGTGGACGTAGCTTCCTCCCTAGAAGTGAACCACGTAAAATCTGTGTGTTGTGCGAGTGTTTCATGTGATTGTGCTATTCTTATTTTCTATATGTTATTCGTTACATGAACGTTGCTTATCAGTTGATGAATGTATGGATGATATCCTTTAGTTGTAGTAACATAGACAGTTAAATGTGAGTTGAATGTGTTAATTATTCTGCATATGAGTTTATCAGTGCTTGATTCAGATATTAACAGTTACAGTGTTAAGTGACTTCTGTATATCTAGTTCAGCAAGGTTGAGCATGATTAAGGTTAAGGGTGTTAGACTGTAGAGGCTAAGTGAAGTCGTTTAACACCTTGATGAAGGTTAACTGAGCTATTATACCCATAGAGGAAGCCTATGGACCTTGAGAGTTGTTAAGTATATTGAGTCTCACTGTAGGAAGTATCGCAGTGTAAAAAGGTGATATCGCACCGTCGGGGAGGTTGTGGTGTGAGATATCGCAGGATAAGAGCTAAGTTGAAGAGTAAGTTTTCGCATCATCCTAGAAGCTGTGATGTGATAAGAGTCAGTCTCATAGCAGAGTCTACTAGGAAGAGAGATACGGCATTTGTAAAGAGATTCACCGGTTAAGTAGAGTCAAGAGAACCCAGGATGCTATAGATCCTGGCTAAGGAAATTTGATTCTTCATCCAACCCATTTGAGATCACTTCGGGTGAGACTTCAAGCTGTTCTGTGGTCTTTCGCAGAAAGGGATAGTGAGCTAGGGGTTTTTGTTGGTACAATAAAGTAAACCCGGGTCTGGAAAGTAAGTCAAACCAACACTTTATACAAAAGTGTTCATATTTTTCAACTAAAGTGAGAATGAACTAAAAGAAACATTCTACAATAACTTTTATATGGATTCTGTCACAATTTTTGAAAAAAGGAAAAACCGTACAAAAATCATGTATAGAAAATGAAGAAAAACTGGAATGAATATTTTCTTGTTCTATGAAAGAAGACAGAAATCAGAGATCTAACAAAACCAAGTTCTATTCAAAGACAACTATGAAGCTTTAAACACCAACATAAATCAAAATTCTTGAGAATAACTATGGATTCATACACACTCCCTAGAGGGTTCGGGAGGGTGCATGGCAGCCCCCTGGCCTGAGGGTCTTGGGGGTTCGGGGACGTGAGCCCCCGAGATTGAATTTTTGGATCATTTTTATTTTTGATTGAGTTTTTTGTTCAAAAATGAATTTTAGAGTTCAAAAAACAACTGTAACTATCTAAAGCATGCATCTCAAATACCAAAACAAACATTTAAGAATCAATCACCAAACAGGGCTAAGAAGAATACCTGGAATCACTTCTATAGGTGTTGAATGGGGTGTTACCAACCTAAGCACTGCCTCTTGTACACAGAAACATAGCAGTGGCACCACTTCTTGTACACGGCAACAGAGAGGTGGTACCTCTTCTCATAGGTTCACACCAGTGCGTTACCAGGTCCAGCACCGCTTCTTAGACACAGATAAAGTGCGATGGCACCACTTCTTTAACACAAATAAAGAGCAATGATAGCTCTAGAACCGCACTTATAACATAGCTCAAAATCGGTGCCCGAGATGGAGATTTGAAAAATAAAAAAGCATCAGAAAAGGAGGTTACAGACTGAAAAATGAACCTAAACAATCACCACAAAACCTAGTGAACCAAAAATATGAAGATCCAAAGGCAGACAAAGGAAAAACAATCAAATTCAAAGCATATCTATAGATCTATGAATGGAAAATTAGATCTAGAAATTGAAATCGAAGGTGGAGGTTTCAACTTACCAAAGATTCAGAATACGTAGTAGATCCCCAGCAGAGTCACCACTTTTGTTAGTCGAAAATACACACTATTAAATTTTCATATGCTAAGCTAGATCATTAGTATTTCATTTCGATTTCATAACAAAAGCATATAAACATGATTACTAAAAGATAGACAAGCACAACCATACAAAAAGAGAACACAAAGATTTATCCTGGGAAAACCCAGCAAAAGCTTCCTCAATATAGATGCCCCAAAATATAAAAGATAAAACTAACAAGGAGATCAAAGCCTGATCCTCCTCCTTCTCCATATACTTCTCTCTCCTCTCCACTAATGTGCTATACAAGTGAGAGTATGTGTTCAAATGAGGAGATCTACACCTCTATTTATATTCATCTATTCACTTCAATTAACTCATCCGACATGTAGTCTTGAGTTAATCATGTAGGCTCAAGTTACACATGTAGGCTCAAGTAACCACACCGGGGCACTAATAACCCACCTTTACAATTAGAGGGGACAAGCTCATGACTCTTATTAGTTCTTCTGATTAGAAGCATCGGGGTACAAGATAATACAAGTGGTTCTCTTGGTAGGACCATCGGGGACCACAAAAGATACATACATAATATTCTTCGAAGTTACAATATTTCAACACTCCCCCTTAACAAGAAGGGTATTCTACAACAAAATCAACAACAACAATAGTAGGAGAGAGATAGAGGACATCATAAACATCATCAGGGTAATACATCTATAAATCATTGGAAGCTTTTCAACATTATGTAGTCTTCATCTTCAATATTCAGTCTTCATTATCATTAATACTTTGACTGCTTCGATCAACAACATCTTCAGCACTTTGACCTTTCAATCAGCAATGTCATCTTCAGCACTTTGACCTTTCGATCAGCAACATCATCTTCAGCATTTTGACCTTTTGATCAGCAACATCATATTCAGTGCTTTGACCTTTCAATCAGCAATATCATCTTCAGCACTTTGACCTTTCAATCAGCAACATCATCTTCAGCACTTTGACCTTTCGATCAGCAACATCATCTTCAGCACTTTCAATCAGCAAAAACATGACATCATACTCTGATCTTTTGATCAAAAAAATCATCATGAAAATATCATCATCACCAAAACATCATTATCATCAAAACATCAACATCATCAAAACATGAACATCATCATCATCAAAACATCAACATCATCATCATCAAAACATCAACATGATCCTTCCTTTTGGAATTACGGGATCAACATGTCTGTGGTACTCATACGATCCTTCCTATCGGAATTATGGGATTTAGGTCTTTATGGAGTTACTAACGATCCTTCCTTTCAAAATTATGGGATCAACACATTTGTGAGCTCAGACTATCCTTCCTTTCGGAATTACAGGATCAAGTCTTTACGGAGCTACTAACGATCCTTCCTTTCAGAATTATGGGATTTAGGTCTTTACGGAGTTGCTAATGATCCTTCCTTTCGAAATTACGGGATCAACACATTTGTGGAACTCAGAAAATCCTTCCTATTGGAATTATGGGATCAACACATCTATGGAACTTAGACAATCCTTCCTATTGGAAATACGGGATCAAGTCTTTACGGAGCTACCAACGATCCTTCCTTTCGGAATTACAGGATTTAGGTCTTTACGGAGTTACTAACGATCCTTCCTTTCAGAATTACGGGATCAACACATCTGTGGAACTCAGACAATCCTTCCTATTGGAATTACGGGATCAAGTCTTTTCGGGGCTTCCAACGATCCTTCCTTTCGGAATTACAGGATTTAGGTCTTTACGGAGTTACTAACGATTGTTTACAACAGAATTACGGGATCAACACATCTGTGGAACTCAGACAATCCTTCCTATTGGAATTACGGGATCAAGTTAATGATCCTTCCTTTTGGAATTACGGGATTTAGGTCTTTACGGAGTTACTAATGATCCTTCCTTTCAGAATTACGGGATCAACACAGTTATGGAACTCAGACAATCCTTCCTCTAGGAATTATGGGATCAACACATGTTCTCGAGTACCAAAGTCACCAGATCCGTTCTGAACTGAATTTCAAGGATGATACAATCCTACCACCTTCTCGATGACTGAATTTCACCGGATCCATTTTGAACTGAAGTCCAAGGATGATACAATCCTACCACCTTCTCGATGAACGAAGTTCACTGGATCCATTCTGAATCGAATTTCAAGGATGATACAATCCTACCACATTCATGGGGACCGAGATCTCCGAATACATTTTGAATCAAGGTTCAGGGATGATGCAATCCACCACTTTCACGGGGGGTTGAGACCTCTGGTTACATTTTGAACCAAAGTTTAGGGATGATGCAATCCTACCACTTTCACAGGGGCCAATACCTCCAGATACATTTTGAATCGAGGTTCAGGGATGATGCAATACTACCACATTCATGAGGGCCAAGACCTCCGGATACATTTTGAACCGAAGTTCAAGGATGATGCAATCCTACCACTTTCACGGGGGCTGAGACCTCTGGATACATTTTGAACCGAATTTCAGGGATGATGCAATCCTACCACTTTCACAGGGGCTGAGACCTTCGGATACATTTTGAACCGAGGTTCAGGGATGATGCAATCCACCACTTTCATGGGTGTTGAGACCTCCAAATACATTTTGAACCGAAGTTCAGGGATGATGCAATTCTACCACATTCACGGGGGCCGAGACCTCCAGATACATTTTGAACTGAAGTTCAAGGATGATGCAATCCCACCACATTCATGGGGGCCGATATCTCTGGATACATTTTGAACCGGAGTTCAAGGATGATGCAATCCCACCACATTCACGAAGACCAAAGTCACCGGATCTATTTTGGACAAATGTCCCAGGATTATACAATCCCTCTTCATTCTCGAGGACTGAGGTCACCAGATCACTTTTGGACAGATGTCCCAGGATGATACAATCCCTCTTCATTCTCGAGGACCGAGGTCACCATATCACTTTAGGGAAGATTCCCAGGGATGATACAATCCCACTGCAACATCACTACTCCCCCTTTTGAGGAAGGTTCTTCCGAACCACACCAAGCTTGTCTCAAAATTGTTCAAACTTTACTTGAGACAGAGGCTCCGTCAGCACATCATCATCTAAACCATCATCGTCTACATATTCGGTATGTGAATACTGAAATATCACCATCTGTATCTCCAGTATGTAAATACTGAAAGAATCATCATCTATATCTTCAATATATAAATACTGAAATCATCATCACTTCTATATTCAGTATAGAAATACAGAATCACTATCATCTACATCTACAGTATGTAGAAAACTAGATTTCTATGTGTTACGACAAAACATAGGGTTCTCTGTCATCACAACTCTGGTTATCACATAGAATCATGGTAGTGTCCAAATATAGGTTGAATAATCCTGACATCAACTTCGGAATCCATATGGCTTCACAACTAGTAGAGTAAGCTACTAAATATTCTACTTCGGCTGTGCTTAGAGAAACACTAGACTTCTTTCTGCTAAACCATGAAATCATAGCAGATCCCAGACTATAACATCCACCTGATGTACTTTTTTCTATCTGAGATACTTCCAGCCCAATATGCATCTATGTAGCCATACAATCTATACTCATGGCTACCATCATAGTATAGACCAAGGTCTATAGTCCCTTTTAGATATCTCACCACATGTTTTGCAGCTACTAGGTGAACCCGTCTTAGTTGAACAAGATATTGACTTAAGGTGTTCACGGCAAAACAAATGCCTGTTCTGGTATTTGTTAAGTACATCAATGACCCAATGATATGTCTATAATGAGTCACATCCACTAACTCTGATGAATTATCAGCTAACAGTTTCAGGTTGGAGTCCATGGGTGTGGCCATAGCTTTGCATTCCATCTCTTCAATATCTCTACCGCATACTTTCCCTGGTTGAGAAATATTTCTTCTGAACTTTTCCATACTTCTAGACCTATGAAATAATGCATTAACCCAAGGTATTTCATCTCAAATTATTCTGCTAGTTTCTTCTTGCTTTCCATGATCTATTTCTCCTTCCCTGTCAAGAATAAGTCATCCACATATAATAACAGGATGACAGGTTCATCTTCTACAACCTTGGGATAAAGGTTAGGATCAGCTCTACTCTTGGTAAAGCCCATAATTTATAGGAAATTGTCTATCCTTCCATACCAAGCTCTGGGAGCTTGCTTCATTCCATAGAGGGCCTTCTTCAACTTACATATATGAGTCCATCTATCTTCAACTTCAAGTCCTTGTGACTATTCAATGTAAAAACTCTTCCCCAATCATATCATTAAGGAAGGCTTGTCTTTACTTCATCATGGAAGAAAATACCATCATAGTTCTGAAGGAAGTGTACCTTGCTTTCTGTAGTAAGTGTCTCTTCAGAATTAATTCCCTCTTTCTTATAGAAACTTCTAGCCACAAGTCTTTCCTTACTTCTATCAGCAACATATTTTGTCTTGCAAATCCATTTGTAAGATACCACATTCTTGCTTTCTGGTTTGAGTACTATATCCCAAACATCATTCTAGTATTCTTTCATCATAACATATTCCATGAGTTTGTCTTGTCATATCATCAACATATCCTAGTCTTCTGCATTCAACTTTGAAGGTTGGAACCCACTTTACTCTTGCTAAAGTCTCGACCCATCAGGAAGTTGTCCATTATGTCGTACCGTGTTGAACTCAAATATCTTCTGTAGTCACTCCCCCTAAAGTGGAGTATTATCTTCCTTCTTCATTCTGTACAGGTGATTATATGCTTGATATATACTGGTCAATAGAGTATGTCATGTCATAGTCTATTCTTTCTGAGGCAAATCATGATTCTTTCTTTGTATACTTGTTCTTGCAAATCCATATGGAAGATACTACGTACTTCCCTTTATGTCTCAAAATCATATCGTATGCATCATTCCCCATAATCAAATGTTATTATTTGATCATATCTTCTTTCATAGCATTATTTTCTTCATCTTGAGTTATCTCTCATACCCATGGTGGTCTTCTTCCTTCGAGGTGGATCTACCGATCTCTGAAGCTCTTTCTTTTGTCATGGTGTCTCTGACCCTGGAAGCTTCAGATTCATGTTTATTGAATTGTCATCACTTGTTCTTCAGAACAAGTCTCATCCTTCTTTTCTTTTAGGAGTTTGTACAATACCTTTCCTACAATTCAAATGCACCAGTTGCATGGTTAGAACTACATATGCATAATGACAAATTCTTATGCATCATGCAACTATTTAGCCAATACAACATTCATCCATATCTCACAGAAACTTTCTATATGCCTTCCATCTCTACCATGACATCATTGAGATTGTGCACTAATCCAATATGTCAGCAAATAGGTTTCATTCTAGATAAGTAACAATGGATATTTGTATAGAACCATGAGCTACTTACCCATCACATGCATGCAAACAACACATCAACTGAATATAATCAAATGCATAACAAAACAATATCATTAAATGACAATTGAAAACTTATTTTTTGTTTGTTTCGTGGGTAGACTACTTCTTGATCATTCTGCTTCATCATCTTCTTCATCCATGAAATCATCATTTCTTATCCAAATGATAAGATGGATAAGAGGTTCATCAAGAATTGAGTTCTTCATATTCCTCATCGCTTGAGGGATCTTCTTTGAATGGTGAGAGCTTGATCTTCAATTTGTTCCCATCTTTATTATTCTCTTCCCAGAGTCAACTGAAAGTAATCAATTCTTTTTGTCACACATTCCTTGCATGAATGAATCCCATGATCATGGGAGGCCATTCAAGGTGGCTATCACCACTTCTGCATTCTCTGCTTCTTCTTCTACCACTTCAAGATGTTATGCATTCTGTTTCTTCACATTCTTCAACTGTTTTCTCAAATCCATCTTCTGAATTATGTTCTTATCTTCAAATATCTTGATCAAGGAATCAAACATATTTGGTGTCTTTAGGGAAGACACTTGTGGTACAAGTTGATCCGTTATTGAATCAACAATTATCTTCTTAGCCTTGATCAAGTTCTTCTTGTGTAAGGCTTTGAGGCTCATCTCCCTCTAGAACTGGAACCTCTCTTACTCATGTAGGTGTCCAATTCATTTTATTCACAGAGATCAAATACTTCCATGCTTGGAAGTTTTCAAATTCACTAAGCTTATCATCAATTTGATGTGATAGATCACTTTGAAATGAGAATCTCAAATGCAAATAGCAAAAGATTAGATCTTACCGATTTGAGGTGTCCGTCCTGCTTCCGGAGCTGGCTAATCTAGGGTTTGTCAGAGAAACCCTAATTTTCAAAACTTGGAATCTTTTAGATATGATTGGATATAAATATACATCTCTTCAAATGGAGCTGTCCAATGTACTCCTTTTCTAAAAACAGTGGAGGGAAGCTCCTGGAACAGGAAGACCTAGTTTTCAAATTTCTTCTGCAGAAATTCCTGTTACTGTTTCTATGATATATCCAAAATTACTTCTCCTCTATGTCTAAAATTTCTCACTGAGGTAATTTCATATGTTCCTGATCTAGAACCATATGTTTCATTATAATTTGTTTCACCAATTGGTATTTATGATCATTTTCCCAAGGTGACGTGTTACAAGACTGTTCAGAATAGTGAAGTTGTACGGAATACCACATGTCACTGGTTCATCTTCAGGATCTAAAATTAGTACCATAGAAATTAAAGTCTATGTTATTTCTAGAAAATCTTTAGGAATTCCATTTGGACCTCTGTATCCCACGCTACAGTAATTATACCCAGGTGTCCTGTTTAGGGATGAATTCTGGAAGAGGCTGGAACCCTAACTTGGAGGGATCATAGATCCCGGAATATAGCGAATCTGAGGCTGAATTTTGGATAAAGTGTAAATCTAGATTTTATCTTCGGTCTCTACAATTTTCAACACCTGATCCTTTGCAAATATTAGGATATAGAGAATGTACCAAAACTTATCAGTTTTAGTATTTAGGGTTTTTCCAGGTCGGGGTCAAACCAAATTCTCGTAGTTTCACCCAACCAAATTTCTTCATCCAGGTCTCTAAAATTTGATTTTGATGAGGAGAACAATCCTATGGTGGGATCACTCAAAAATCCTTCTTCTGTATAAAGCCCTAATTTTCCGCACCAAAACTGAAAATGCTCGGAATCGAATTTTGCTTTGACAGAAAGATGTGCCCTTCAATGGAGAGTCAGTCTAGCCTTCTTTTTCTGATCGATCATAGATAGAGACCCAAAAAATAAGAATCCCTAGATTATTTAGCTCCATAATTTCTTCTTTTAGGGTGGCTCTGATACCATGTTAAATTTTCATATGCTAAGCTAGATCATTAGTATTTCATTTTGATTTCATAACAAAAGCATATAAACAGGATCACTGAAAGATAGACAAGCACAACCATACAAAAAGAGAACACAAAGATTTATCCTGGGAAAACCCTAAAGGGAAAAACCTAGCAAAAGCTTCCTCAATATAGATGCCCCAAAAGATAAAAGATAAAACCAACAAGGAGATCAAATCCTAATCCTCCTCCTTCTTCAGATACTTCTCTCTCCTCTCCACTAATGCGCTATGCAAGTGAGAGTATGTGTTCAAATGAGGAGAGCTACACCTCTATTTATATTCATCCATTCACTTCAATTAACTCATCCAACATGTAGGCTCGAGTTAATCATGTAGGCTCGAGTTACACATGTAGGCTCAAGTAACCACACTAGGGTGCTAATGACCCACCTTTACAATTAGAGGGGACAACCTCATGAATCTTATTAGTTCTTCTGATTAGAAGAATCGGGGTACAAGATAATACAAGTGGTTCTCCTAGTAGGACCATTGGGGACCACAAAATATACATATAGAATATTCTTTGAAATTACAATATTTCAACACACACCTCCTGCGAATAAGAGCTGGTTCCCTGGATCTGAATGGTTCAGGTCTAAAACAAAACACAAACACCAAATGTTAAAATTCCCCTAGATCTGGTTAATCAACACTGAATGGTATTCCATAATACTTCTCTCAAATTTTTTCCTCGCTATCCTCACAGAAGAGCTTGTAAAAGATGGAAAACAACACTAGAAATATGATAGCATACAATATAATCAACTAGATCTATGCTTGTGAAAAAGGAATCAAGTAATATAAATACATGAAATAGTAAATATGGGAAATAAAATAATTTTTTTATTATAAATGATTGGAGAGACTACAACCTTCATGCCTTGGTGTTGAGAGTTCCTTCTAATGGCTCCTTGCCTCTAACTTCACCTTTCCTCCAAAGACTCTAGAATTATTTTGACAGGTTTTGGGTATGAAACACAATTCTTCCTCCTTTGTCCCATGGGGGGTGAGCTAGTATTTAAAGGCATGGGAGGATAGGAATGGTTGAGGATCTCATGGGTGAGGTGGAGATTAGATCCAAAAAGGGAGGATCTCAAGCTCCAGCTGGTCCTAAACCATAGGGATGATGCTCCACGGAGGTCAGCTTCGAGAATCCTCTCGAAGCTTCTCTTTTTTCCTTGAAAACCCAAGCACCGCTCCTCCAATGAAGAAAACATGCAGTGTCAAGGGGGAACCACTTCTTTCTCATGTATCAAGAGTGGTGCTAACTTGGGTAATTCTTTTTGTCAATGGGAGAGGAGCGTTACCAGCTCAACACAGGGAATAATTGCAAGGGGATATTTTGAACCTTCATTTCTCTAGGAAAAACTTTGAGGGATTGGAGCAGACAAGGGGATACCTATCTCATAACATGAGGGTGATGAGATTTCAATATAACACTTCTCACTTCTTTCCTTTTATTCTTATTAATATTTAACTTAAATGCCTAGACAATAATACTCCTCATCTTATTTTGATTTATAGTATGTTATGGCCCAAAGGGGGAAAATATGGGAAGTATGTTATGGCCCTTTCATTAGGTCGACCACTATTGCAAATAAATTTAGTTCATTACATATATATTTATCCCCATACACTCCCCACTTGGGATTATATCAAATATATTAACCCCATATATACCCCCTTTGGGCGATAACATACTATATAAAGATATCATACAAAAACTCAAGTATAAGGTTCTTCACATTCTCACAAGAAAGCATTGTTCATCAAGCATATTTTGGATGTCAATAAGTGGCTCATGTTAGGAAAACAAACTAAATACATTTCATTTTTATTGTATTATAAAACATCCCTACCTCACTTACACTTTACTAGTTTTATTTTCAATGCAACATATTCTATTTGTAAGCCTCGTGTACTTGTGTATTCAAACATAAGTCCTGATTCCAAATCCATTTTAACCTTTAGCCTATATCAACATTTTTTTCTCCATGTAATTATCTCAGGGAAAACCCTCTAGTACTTCCCCTCATGTACCCAGGGTAAACGGTATATTCTTCTGGGAAAAAATCCAAGTCAATAATAAGGATCAAAGTCAATGCAACAATATACTCAATCTGAGCTCAACATGTCACTTAAAAGAATATAACCTAGGTGGAGAGGATAACACTCCATCCCACAACCACGCAAGTTATACCCAATTAACAACTATGTGTATCATTATCTGTCTATAATGGTTTTATTATTCTATTTTAACCTCATCACCCCCATGCTTCAAGTGTGAGAATGGATATGTGAGAAATGCCTATATTGTGAGACATGTGCTCCTTCTCTAGATCATCCCAGTGGCTACAATTCCAGAAAGGGAAAGTGTTCTTTCTCCATATCACCTAATACCTAAATTGTGAAAAATTCATGTAATCCTTTTATGGATAAACAAATAACTTAGATTGTTTTAAATGACATGCATGTGCTCTTTGCTTCTCATCACTGAAATGGTTAGATCATGAGAAAGGACATGTGTTCAAGAATTGGAATAGTTCCTTGGGTTATTGTGTTTCCTTCCTTCTATTTACATGCATTGATAAAGATATGCTTAACATGGACTTGGCAAGGATTCCATAGAGATATTATTGGAATGCATCATGGAGGATGACAGAAAAAGAAAATTAAAGCACCCATGGAAATCCAAAGTATTATTAATGTGTCTTATATATAAGACACTTTTGCATTTCAACTTGATGTTATATTTTGGGTCTTGGAACATAATAATAAAATGTTTAATGTTAGAGAAATGTTTTGAACATGACGAACCACGATTATTATGTTATGAACTAAATCCTTGAGATAGTATAAGATAACAAAAGTACACACCATGTACATAAGTGTAAACATGGTGCACAACTCCAATATAGACAAGAGAAATGAGTTACATAATAACTCCTTAAAGAATTAGAGATCCTTCTCCAAACAAGATATTCGTATAATCATTTGATATGTCCCTCAACAATGACTACATTAACTTTATTTATACACATCCACGCATTACACATGATACCCCTTCATTTGGTGAACCTTATCATATCATATTAGTGAAAAAAGTGTTATATAAGTGTCATATTTGTAGAAGGTACACCCAAAAATTTGGGTGTGAAAGAGTTTCTCAATGAAGATGAGTTTAAATTTCATAAATATTTGGGTCCAAAAAAATCCTCATTAGTGTATGAAATCTGATTTGTAGTTCTCTATTTTTATGGTTAGAAGTTGGATGTGAGGCCATACAAGCATAAGGGTGATAATATATTTGCGGGACCACCTAGAACAATGAATAATCAGAACAATAAATATTCACATATAACACAGAATTTACCATAGGGAAATCCACTATAACTTGAGGGAGATAACCCTAGCAAATATTCCTTAGTATATTGATATATATAAGAGAATGTCTTTACAATGCGTATATTACATCAAGCACCCCTAGTGGAATGTTCAAGATAAATATCAGAGCAAGAGAGAAGATATATTAAGAGAAGAACCCAGTAGTATATCTAGCACAAAACCAATTCATTTCTTTTGGCCTCATGCACAAAATAGTGAATTCCTTCAAGAGATAATTCTCTCTTTAGATATCATCAAAAACCTGCATAACAAGTGCGCAATCCTTCTCATTTTTGGATTATATATTTTTCTTCCTACTTTAGGATGAACTCTCCCTTCAAATGGATGCTAGACCACTTAGTTAGGTTGCTAACTCAAGTGTTGTCTTTATTCAAACTCAAGTGTCATAACTCAAGTGTCGTAACTCAGGTGTCGTCATGTAAACACTTAGTTAATTAGATCTTCTTTGTTAACACTCAATTAACTCTTTTAACAGAATTATTTCTTGTTAACATCACTAAAGTGAACAATTTGAGATCTCTCTTATTTAACTAAAGTCTTTCTTGTTAACATTGCTAAAGTGAACAATTCGAGTTCTCTCTTATTTAACTAAATTTGTTTTTGTTTGCATCATTGAAGTCATCAATTCGAGTTCTCTCTTATCTTATCACATCTTATATTTATTTCTTGTCTTATCTACATTGTCTAGTTGTGCCAACTTTAATTTATTTATCATATCAAATATACTAAGGAAATTTTTCCAATGATGTGATCATCTCGTTGTAATATCGTTCCAATTGGTCATATGCTAAAGTAATTTACTTGATAGGTGGCCAATATCTAGAGGATACTTAATATATTATCCATCTCTAATACCATGGTCAGTAGTATGTCATACACCATTCATGATTCAACTTTCAAAGCATTACCTCGGCACATGAGGCACCACCTCAACACATGATAACATGCCTTGAATCACAAGACCTTATTCTTAACAACCAAGACTATATAGAACCATCACTTTGACATATAAATCACTTTGAGGCTTAACCTTTACACACAAGGCTTAGTCATTCTTGAGTCTAACTTATGATTTTACTCCACGTTTCCTAAGTCCAACTCAGGCTCCCTAAGGCACTACCTTGACACACAAGGCTCAATACCGGTGCGTAAGATTCACTTGGAGAATGACTCATGGTGTTGTAACTTTAAAACTCTTTCTTAGCAAGGGGGGCATTCTCTGCCATGCCAATATTGTCTCAGAAGTACCTATACTTCGTCAAGGATAGAGGATTAGTCAACATATATGTTATTTTCTCATCAGTAGCAATGTACTGAAGTCTTGCATCACCTCTCTCGACCATGTCTCTGATGTAGTTGTATTTCATCTCAATGTGTTTCAACCTGTCATGAAACACAGGGTTTTATGATAGCTTAATGCAACTATGATTATTAAAGCAAATGACAGTAGTCTCAAGCTTCTCACCAAACAAACCAACAAGTAGCTTATTAATCCACACACCTTCTTAGCATGAATTACCGGCTACAATGTACTTTGCTTCTCTAGTACTCTAGGTTATGGATACTGGATTCCTGCTAGACCAAGATATCATAGTTTATTGCAAGCTAAAACAATATCTAGATGTACTCTTTCAATCCACAATACTACCACCCTAGTCAGATTCAGCATAAACAAGTAGCATCACTCCACCATTGGAAGGTGTTGGCTATTATGGGCAGACCTGGGTTTACTATATTTAACCAAAAACACCCCTAGCTCACTAGCCCTTTCGGCGACAGACTGCGAAGCGGCCTGAAGTCTCACCCGAAGTGATTCTAATGGGTTGGCCAAGGACTCAAGCATATTGGACCAGGTTCTGTGGCATCCTATTTGTGACTCACAGCTCTGCTAGCCACAAGGCCTCTCTCTCTGCACGTTGTGCAACCCTTCTGCTTGCATCATGTGATCTCCTCGTCTCGCAGCTCTTCTAGCCGTGATATCTCTATTTTCCTGTCGCGCGGTCCATCTCCGCGTCACGCAACTTCCACTGACTCGCGATGACTCCAGCCTTATCGCATCACCGCGCGCCAGGCGACATGTAATTTTATCCCCAACGTTAAGTCCTTAACCTATGGTATCGCGCACCGCAGCTCCTATGCCGGTGCGGTATCGCCTCCCTGCGATATCCTACTCCCGCGGCTCAACGCACTTAGCGTTGTTCGTGTCGACTTGCAAGACTCAACATACCAGGCTGTTTAACACTGCGACTAGTGACTGTTCAAGCAAATCATAAATGAACCTGCATACAACATGCCAAAGAATTCAACTTATGTCCATCCTTCTATATTAATGTGAACTGAACTACACATACATACATTCAGCTGTAAACCAGGCTCATATAATAACTAACAGATGTAACAAATAAACACAACACATGAATCAATCACATAACACTCAATTTTAACGTGGTTCACCTCCAGGATGGAAGTTACATCCACAGAACTGTGTTTCTATTATAGCTCAGGGGAAGGTAAACACAGTTCTGCTGCACCGCATATGCAGCTTGAGATCTTCTGGGTAACTCCACACACAGCCTGGAGCTCTTCTCTCTTAGATCTCTTCTCTATCTCTATATTGTCTCTCTTACAACATACTCTTCCCTCTCTGTAAATCCCTGCGGATTTTTACATGCATGCTCTTATGAGCCAGCTACTAGTTACAGTAAGATACTACAGCTAATAACAGAACCAGAGCTTGGCTTCTACAACTATCTAATAATCTACAGCAACCACTAACAACTGAGCGAACCCTTTTACAATACAAAATATATCCCTTTATAGGCAGCCCGGAGGTCTCACCATTACAACACTGTGGGCCTGTCCCAACAGTAACCCAAACCCTAACTAGTGACAGTCGGTGTATCTGTACTTTGAGGTAGCCGCTATCCATCACACCACAGCTCTCTGCGGTCTTCCATGCTTCCCGGTGCTGACCATGGGTACTATGCACCACTTCCCTTTACCACAGCTTCCTGCAGTCTTCCATGCTTCCCAGCGCTGACCATGGGTACCGGCCCTACTTCCCTGGATGTCCTTTGTCTTCAATACCTCAGCCTTATTGCTCCTTTTCCTTTATGAGGGTAGCTGATCCCTCCTGTCATCCGTCGCTGCCTTCAATGTAGTGGGTGAGCTCTCTCTTCTCGACCGCTCAGGTACCGTCGTCTTCCTTGACTTCTATGTCTTCTACAGTCACAGTTTCCAGCTCTAATCTGTAGCTAGAAACCTGCTACGGCGTCGTAGCTCTGCCTCTTATATCTCCGCCAAAACTGTCTGTCCGTCAAAATAGCAACTTCTTCTGTAGCTATGGGACCCTACTCCAATAGAAGGATATATGAGTCCATAAGCAATAGTACCTTAAATTTATATAAGCACATGCTTGGAAGCAACCTAATGTCTATGTCTTGGCTCAAACATGATTTGACTCAAGATACTCACAACATAACATATGTCTTGTCTATTATGTATCAAATGAACCAATGAACCAATGAGTTGTCTATAAATGGTAGGATCCACTAGATCTGATCTAGAATCCAACTCATGTAGTTTCTCCATATTAGAAACCATTGGTGTATAGATGAACTTGCATTCCATCATACCAAATCTATGCAACACATCAACTATGTACTTTCCTTGTGAAATTGAATATCTCATCTTTCCTTTGCCGAATTTCCAAACCAAGAAAATAGTGCACAAGACCTAAGTATTTCATTTTGAACTTAGAAGTGATATCCCTCTTGCACCAAACTATATGTTGTTCCTTTTCAATAAGGAACAAGTCATCAACATAGAGAACCAAGATCATTGGTTGGTTCTTCACAACCTTGAAGTACAGGTTTGGGTCAGCTTCGCTTTTGGAGAAGCCCAAGCTCTGAAGATAGTTTCCAATATTTAAATACCAAGACATTGAGGCCTTCTTAATCCCATACAAGGATTTCTTAAGTTTTCATACATGGTACTCCTTCCCATGAGCTACAAACCCCTTAGGTTATTGTATATATACTTCTTCCTCAACTTCACCATTGAGAAAGGTAGTCTTCACACCCATATGGTAAAGCTTCCACCTCATAACTAAGGTAAGGGAAATCATGGCTCGAATAGTAGTGTACCTAGCCACTGGAGTGAATGTATCATTATAGTGTATTCCTTCTTTTTCTGAGAAAACACAAACCACAAAACTTGCTTTATATTTTTCAATAATGTCATCAACTGTTGCATGTTTGATTTTATAAAGCCACTTGGAAGTTACTACAAACTTCCCTTTTGGTCTATGAACCACTTCCCACACATCATTTTTCTTAATAGATTTGTATTCTTCCTCCATGGCATCTTTGCATACCTTCTTCTTAGAAGATGTATCATAAGTGGTGGTTTTCTAATCATTGATGTGACTCATCTGTGCTACACATCCTGAATATATTTCAGGTCTTGTTCACTCTCTATATGTGCTTGATGGTGCTCCATGTTTTTCTGCCTCTTACAAAATGCCTTGACATTAGGAATATATCCTCTTAGAAGGAAGTTCATCAAGACATATTTCTACCAATTCTACTAGCTCTTCAAGATCAAGCAAACATAAGGAATCTCCTGGCTTCTCCCTCACAACATATGAATGAGGAGAACCAGAAAATGAATCCTTCATCATGGGACTCTCATGCTCCTTCATATATGAATCACACTGAAGTTATTTAGTGTACTTGAAGGAAAAATCTTCATGAAATGGTACATCTTTGTTGACTTCAATGTGCCTTTGTCCTAGAACATAGATTATGTAAGATTTGGAGGATTCACTATGTCCAACAAATGTGACTTTATTTCTGGATGGATCCATCTTTGTCCTCTTCTCTTTTGGCACATGAATATAGACAAGACAACTAAAAATATTCAAGTGTGCAACATTTGTTTTTTAACAAGTGAAAACTTCTTCGAGAGTCTTTTCTCCCAATATAGCACAAGTTATTTTTTTATGAATATAAATACCAGTGTCTAAGGCTTATACCCATAAGGATTTGGGTAGATCTTGATCACACATCATAACTTTTGAAGCCTCACAAATTGTTTTGTTCTTTTTTCAGCAACCCATTATTTTTGGGTTTGTAAGGTACTGTCAGTTGTCTTCTTATCCCTGCCTCTTTGGTAGAAATTTAAATTCATGAGACTCAAACTCTCCTCCATTATTGTATCTCAAAGAAAGAATGTTCTTTCCATACTGGTTCTCAACCAGTCCTTTAAATTCTTGAAACTTGTTGAAATTTTCACTCTTTTCCTTCAGAAAATAGATTCAAGACTTGCAAGAGAAGTCATCTATGAAAATCACATAGTTCAAATAACCACTCAAGGATGGTGTTGACATAGGACCACATAGATATGAATTGATCAAGTCCATGATACCTCTGAATCTTTTGGTACTATGTGGAAATCTCTTCTTGGTGTTCTTACCAACAGAACAAATCCTATAAATACCATCATTCTTATATTGAATTGATATGAATTGATCAAGTCTAGGATCCTTTTATGTATCTCAAAGCACAAATGTTCTTTCCATAATGATTCTCAATCAGTGTTTTAAACTCCTAAAACTTGTTGAAAGTTTTGCTCTTTTCCTTCAAAAAATATATCCAATACTTACAAGAGAAGTCATCTATGAAAAGAACATAGTTAAAATACCCACTCAAGGATGGTGTTGACATAGGACCACATAGATATGAATTGATCAAGAACGGGATCCCTTTGGATCTTTTGGTACTTTGTGGAAATCTCTTCTTAGTGTTCTTACCAAGAGAAAAACTCCCATAAATACCATCATGCTTAGATTGAAACATAGGTATTCATTTTACCATATTATGCAATCCAGACAGTGCGTTGAAATGAAGATGACCAAGCCTCCTATGCCACAGTTCACAAGGACTTACTGCATCATGGATCATGGCTTTAATGAACTTTCCAGGAAATTTGTAGAGACCTCCCTCTCTAATTCCAAATACATTTGCAGAATTCAAGTATGTATTCTTAGGCCACAATAGCGCTTTATTGTCCATAAAGATTACTCTGAAACCTTTATCTTATAGAACTGAAACAAACATGAGGTTTTTTCTTCATATCAAGAACTTTTAGAATTTCATTAACATGGAGTACATCTCCTAAATTCAACTGAAATGAAGAGGATCCAACTCCTTGGATCGAATAGGTGGTATTATCTCTAAGCTCCACCTTACATGAGAACTTCTTTTCCTTCATATATGTGATAGTGATCCTATATCTATTCATGTGTTTGGATGCACCACTATCCACTAGCCATGTCTTAGTACTAGTGGTAATGGATCCATATACAGATGACATAAGAAAGTACTCCTTCCTCCTTATCATTATAAGACTTATTTCTTACAGGTTCATATTCTATCACAATAGAGGCATGAAACCTACCCTTGAACTTTCCTCTTTGTTTTACATGACAGTCTCTTGAAAAGTGACCCTTCTTATTGCAGTTGACTCATTTGACATTAGACTTATCAAAGTCATTATTGTATTATTTTTCCTTTTGATGAGGAAACTTCTTATGAGAAAAGGATTTATTTCCTCTCTTTATCTTTGTTGTAATACCAAGGTTCTCCTCTTTGGAGGAAGCATTTTTGCTTTGAATTCACCCTTCTTCTTATTGGAAATCATGTCATAGTATTTCAATTTTTTGTTGCACTTCTTCGTCATTTACAGTGTCCAAGAATGTCTCCCATGAATATGGAATACCATCAACAATAGTCTATATGATATCATCATCAACAGCAATTACTCCAACACTCAAAATTTTATCTCTTACTTGATAGATCTTTGTGAATAAGGAAGCAACAATTTAGTCCTCGATATTCATATTATGAATTTTTTTCTTCAAGGCTCTCTTCTAACCAGGAGCCTTCTTCTAATAAATATTGGTCAAAGTGTCGAAGAACTCCTTTGTAGTATTCAATGGAGTAACAATCAACATGAAATTATCTTCACATAATCATAAATGATTCTCTTTGATTTGGCTTGATTCTTCCCAAAAGTAGTGTGCCTGACATTTGTAGTAGGGTCTTCAACAACATCGGATACGTATCCATCCAGGTCATGCTCTTCCATGACATTCAAAATCCTAGCCTTCCAAGTATTGAATTTCAAATTTCCTTTAATTCTGTCGTATTTTCTTACTGATATTGAATCCATAATTCTCCAATTATTGTTCTAAACTTATACTGCTCAGGATCAATGTAGGCTCAATATTACCTACATAAATTAGCTCTTTCACACCCTATGCTCTAATACCATCTTAATTTGTTTATCTTAATTGCAAAATTATAGTAGTACTTGAAAACAATGAATAATCAGAAGCATAAACATTCACATATGACATAGAGTTTACCCTGGGGAAACCCTCTATAACTTGAGGGAGAAAACCCTAACAAAATATTCCTTAGTATATTGAAAGATGGCAGAGAAAATATTTACAATAGGTAGATTACATCAATCGCCCCTAGTTAAATGTTAGAGGTAAATACCAAGCACCCCTCATGTAATATTAGAGCAAGAGAGAAGACAAATCAAGAGAAGAGTTGTTGTCAGGAATATTGCACCTTCTACGGATAGAAGTTGTTACTTTGGTCTGAATGGTTCAGATCAAGAACAAATAAGTGAACGACAAAGGGTGAAAACCTTCCCTGAATGTTGTAAACACCTGGAATAATGCTTTGATGATGAACCTTTGTACCTACAGAACATGTCAAACAAACAAGAACATCAAAGCTACCAGAACATTATTTACACATTCATACTAGTGACTAAGGAATCCAGTAACATATACTTGCGAGATCAATACAATAGATATGTGGGATAGAAATCATCTTTGCATTAAGAAATCAATGAAGAAGCTTACAACCATTGCCTTAGTGTCGACAAACTCCTCCACAAGACCACCTCATCCCTGATAGCTCCAACTTGTTCTCTTGTGCTCTTCAATGGATTGGGATGGATAGTCAATTCAACAGCATAACATTACCATTCAATTCTCTCCCTCAACCATGGATGTGAGCTTGTATTTACAAGACTCAAATGGATAGGTATGGTTGAGAGAATCATGGGTGAGGTGGCTAAGAGATCCTACAAAGAGGGATCTCAAGCTCAACCAACCCAGGTGAGTAGGGATAAGGCTATCCACAAAGATTTTGATCTAGAAGCTTCGTGAAGCTTCTTTTTTCACCTTTTACCAAGGGTACCACTTATACACCCTTATGACAGAGTGGTGTAGGTAAGAACTGCTTCAAGAACAAAGCACATACGCAGTGGCACCGCTTTTCCATAACAAGACTCAAGTGGTGTTAAACAAGGTATCACTCATCAGCTAAAGGGAAAAAGTGGTGCTATGGTTTTTCATGTAGAATTGAAATCCAAAGCATGTTTCCACTCCAAGTTTGGAATTTATGGAAAACATAGGTGTTAAGGATCTCATCACATGTTGGTGACAGGATTTGGGTATAACAGAATTCCCCCCAAATCATGAGGCTTAGAGGGATATGATAAGCGAGAGCTTTGAGAGAACAAGTTGTCACTTCGAGGTAAGAGTCATCCTGATCAGAGAGTGTCGTCAAGTAGGAATCTACAATACATCAATACTTTTGACTCATAGACAAATGTAACCAACTCATGGCTGCAGACCAATACAAGGCAGATCCATGAGAGGAATAAACAACGATGGCTACTAGAATACAACGTATATCCATGTGATAGAGGACTCAATCTTGGACATGGATACCAGACATAAAACATAGAACTATTTCATATAGATGCAAATTTGAGCATAGCCATGACCATACAAATGTGGATCCATGCTTGATATACAAAAATCCATAGCAACCTGGGGAAAGCAATGAGTGCTAAACAAGTACCTAGGGTCTTTGTCTTATTTTCCATAAAGTACGATTCTATCCATGTGATTACAATGTTCTGAAGTCGAACATGGTAGAAACCACTTGATTACCTACCAATGATGTGAACTATTAACAACTGCGATGGATATCACCATTGATGTCAATGATTCCCAAGGTACCCTAGTACAATATACTTAGTGTGAATAGATGTCTTTATGTCGAACATGCAGTCGATTCTATCAATCAAAGGTCAATGATGTGAACCTATGTCGAGAGAGAGAGAATCTATCATTGAGGCATACATATCTCAAGGTACTAAATTTGTTTCTAAGACTATTTCTTGGATGATGAGCTGATGTCGACAAGAATAGTCTCTTCGAAGGAAGGCCATGATGAATCCCACATTGACAACACGAAACTTGGAACAAAGTTCTGGAATGATGTGAATGAGGTAACCATAAGACTGACTCAAAAGTACTCACACGGAGGTTGTTTTGACTGCAGAGGTAAAATTATTTCTACCTTTGAACATCGGGCGACACAACAAAATACTTGGAAACATGACTAGACTAGACAGACACACATTGTGACAATGAAAAATGCATTCTTTTGAAAGACTCAAAGGAATGACATGACTCATGAAACTGGATCACCTTGGAAATCAACTGAATACCTAATTGATTGAAATGATATGCAGACAAGTGCCATGTTCAAAGGTAACAATAAACTGCCATTTATTTGCAAAATGATTCCCTTCCCTCAATTCCCCATCATGATTGATGAGTGCCTCTTTTTTTTTTACGAGTTCAAAGAGGGTAACAAACACTCTTTGTAGCTCATTTGAAGACAAGTCCAAACTCATATGTTTTACGAACCTGAGAGAGGATGGGTTCATTCCAAAAAGAGGGTCTCTCAATGTTTAATTTAACGAGTCTAATGAAAGTTAACTTGGTATCATTCGTGTTTAGAGATTCTGAACGACCATAGAAGAAGACTCCACAAGGTCCTTTTTCATAAATAGTTCATCTAAACCGAAAAAGTGATAACCTACCATTAGATGAACTACTTTTCAAGTGCTTTAACGAGTGTGAAGAATACAAGATTGCTCGACAATCTTTTTTGTATTTAAGGAGCCCAAAAAGAGTTTAAAGAAGACTCCAGTAGGTCACTTTTCATGATGAGGGGTTTTACGAGTCTGAAATGAATCAGAAAAGGACTCAGACCTTTGATGCTAAGTTTTGAGAGCATGACCAAAGTGTTGCAATAAATGCTCAAAGACTTTTTATATTTTATAGCAGTACGAAAAAGTAAAAAACAAACTTCCAAAACTTTTACTGCTACCGCTCTTTATCCTGCAACGACTTAAAAAACAACTATTAAACTCTCCAATAAATGACATAAAAGGATCATGACTAATAGTTTTCTTATAATAAATTATTTTTTTTAAAAACTATGACATGCCAAAACCTAGAATGCTTATAAAAGTTATGTAAATAGTAAAAAACAAAACATTTTACCATTTACCAATAGTGGAGAGCATTTGGAGAATTTTCTTGGCCATATTTTCAGTTGGTGATTCCGGGAGCATCTACTGTCAGATTTATGCGTCATCGGTTACAGGTAAAAGCTTGAACCTTGCTCTTTCATTTTATGCTTTCATTTTTTATTTTTAGAGGTGTTTTGGGCAGTTTGAGTGAGCCTAAAACCTTGAATGTGGGCACCACTCTTATCCCTTGTGGGATAAGTGGTACCCCGCAAGAACCGCACCTAAAAAACTTCATTCAGGTGGTGCAACCACCTGTCCTCAATGAGACTCAGGAGGTACCAGCTGTGGGTAAATAAAAACATATAGGCAAGCCAAAATAGATGATTTTTGATGATTTAAAAGGTTGATAGTGTTTCTAATTGGCCTTATGATTGTTTTTGGTAGGTTTCCATTGGTCAAAAATGGTTATTTTGAAAGAGAGGCAACATGACAATGATGATGCATTTGCCGAAAGAAACGCGGGATGTATAGCCGAGTTGAGGGACTATGGTCTTCTAAAAATTTTCCACACACCCAACATGGTGTCACATGAGCATTTATTGGATCATATTCTCCATATGTGGAATCCGGAGCAACAGTATTTTGAGGTGGGTGCTCATGTATTACCAATTGAAGTATAAGATATCTACTTCTTGACAGGCCTATCGAGACGGGGTGCTCCCATCTCTTTGACTGGTTCCCGTGGAGGGGACATCACCACCTAGGAATTAATAATTCATCATTGTATTCCCGGGATGAGAACATTAGGGAAGAAAATTCCCAACAAAGCAGTGGTGGATATCCCTCTTTGCATAGTCTTATTTACCATGCAGAGAGTGGAGGGGAGCCAAGGGGTTCATCAGGCAGCTATATCGCATATGCTCTATGCTATAGAGGCTATGGCACCCATAGTCTTCAGCTGGGTGGAGGCTCTACTAGCGGTTTTCAAAGATCAGCTGACCAAGTGTCGGCAGGGAGAGTTGAAGTAGTTCAGTTTTAGATCCATTTTAGCATGTTTATTTTTTGAGCAGGTCCCCCAACTAAGACCCGAGGTAGTATTCATAGAGTTGAGGGTGAGAGACCCTCACATGCTGAGGTGGGTTCAGATCATAGCCCCCACAATGGAAGGTAGAGGCAAGGTGAAGTTCGGAGACCCATTTTTCCAATGGTTGAAAGACCAGCTCCTCATGGCAGAGGACTATGCATATGTGGGTACTGACTTCAGGGGTGACCCTGATCTACCCCTTCCACCTGGTGCATAGTGGGGCGACATTGGTAAGAAACAAAAACCCTATAATGGCAATTGTGTTTTTATGTTTTAATGTTTTATATTTTTTATGTGTAGTAACAATACTTAATTGTTTTCATGCAAATGTCGGAGCAGCATAACCTGGGGGATCCTTCCCACTAGATAGGCGAGATGAAGCTCCTTTTGTTCTATAGGGTGATGATGTGACAGGGGAGCTAGAGGAGAACCTTGAGAGGTTAACTCTAGACATACTAGATGCCTCGATCAACAACCTCCCACTAAGGTACCAGAGGCCCACTGCAGGAGTACCAGGTCATTTCAATAGACTGCTACATCGAGTATCCCGGGAGGTCATGTGTTACCACAAGCATCACTAGATGATAGGCTGCATGATGTATTACTGAAAGAAGATAGATAGCTTTAGGATTTTTGTTTGACAATTTTTTTCCTGAAATCCTAAGCGCTTCAAATGAGGTCTCGTGACCTATTTTTTGTAAAACAATTTATATATATATATACAGACTTCTACTTTTGGTGTTTATATGTCTCAAATGGAAAATGTATTTATATGATTTTTATGTGTCTTTTATAGTTTATTTACAGTGAACCATGTTTGATTTTTACATCATGAATGGGAAATATACCAGTCTAGGATGTAATTTTCCAATGAGTCGGCAACTACATTATCTTCCCTAGGGATATGCCTATAGGTAATAGCTTCAAATGACCTCTCCAATAAATGTACCCTCTAGAAGAGATGAAGAAGAACGGGATTCCTGATAGTATAGACATGGTTTAAATGACAAACCGCTAGTTGTGAGTCCATCAAAACTACCAAGTTACAAACATCTTGGGAGGCAGCTTCAATCAGAAGACCTATGACTGCTTAATACTCGGCGATATTGTTGGTAGCAGGACCAATACAAACCACTCCTAAACTAACCAAATTGTAAGCTGGGCAATAGAGAACCCAAGCAACTAAGGCAAGATTCAAGGTGTGGCGGAAAGCACCATCAGTAAAGCCATAGAAATCCATCTGCTATGCATGACCAAAACATGGTATAAACAGATACAAACACTAAACTCAAAACCATATTGAAAATACTTAAGCACACTAAAAATTCAAGTAATATACATATATACAAGGTACTATACAAGAAATATCTAGGCATAGTACCTCTTCAGGTACAACCCATTGCGAGGTTGTCCTAAGGGGATTCCATCATAGTCCATGAGCTCATAGGCCTCTTTCTCTAGAAATTTGGAAATAACGAAAGGACCGTACCACATGGATTCGAACTTCCCTTTCCCTAGTTTGTCATGTCTTCAATCATAGGTTAAAACTAGTTCACCTTCGTTAAAGGCACAAGGTTGGACGAACTTGTCATACTACGCCTTGACACGTTTCTTGTGTGCCTCATTAGCTAAGGCAACATCTCTTCTAGTTTCTTCAAGGTTGCTCAAGTAGAGAAATATTTCTTCCTCTGTGGAAGTGTCTCGGAGAAGTTCAACGACAAGTTTCAAGGATGGAATTTGACATTGAATAGGAAAGACAACTTCTAGTCCATAGACAAGATGGAAGGGTAAAAAACCAATAGTTGTTTTTACCAAAGTCCTGTAAGACCAAAGAGCGGAGAAAAGAGTATGGTTCTAGCTGGATTTATGGTCTCCAACCATACAATGTAGCATTGTTTTCATAAATTTGTTAATGGCCTCGACTTGACCATTAGCTTACGGATAATAGGGCATTGAGTTTTCATGATGAAAACCTAGCTTGGCACTTAATTCCTTCATCATTTGATTACGGAAATGTGATCCATGATTCGTAACTATGGACTGCGGGACTTCGAATCTTGCTATCACATGATTAAATAGGAAGAGAGTGGTAGTCTTACCGTCCTCTACATATGTAGGCATAGCCTCAGCCCATTTCATAAAATAATCAATGGCTACGATGATGTAACCATGTCCCCCGGCTGAGGCAGGCTTACAATGCATGTAATCGATCCCCCATTTGGTGAAAGGGCCAACGGCAATGATGGGGTGTAACGGAGCAGAGTGGGTGTGCTTTTTTGGATAGAAATGTTGATAGGGTGGGAATTTATTAATAGCCTTGTGACAATATTTAAAGATTGAAGGCCAGAAATAGCCAGCGTGAAGGATTTTCTGGGCTGTATCAATCCCAGATATATGATTGCCAGATGCTCCAGAGTGGCAGTCATTCAAAACTTGTTCAACTTCCTTGTGGGTAAGGCATCATCGGAGAACAGGATCGATACCACGTCTATACAAAGTGTCACTCAAGATGAGGTAGTATTTTTCGTGGTGGCGGATACGACGATGATTGTCACGGGATAGAGTGGGATGAAATATTTGTGTCTGGAGATAAATGAGAAAATCTCCATACCATGGGTCAGTAGTGTTTATCAGGAACAGGAATTCATCTAGGAATGAATCATTGGGCCCAGATTCCGTCGAAGCATAGGGAAGATCACACATTAGCTCATTAAATACCAAGGATTTCTTTGTTGTAGCTTTGGAAAATTATATATCAAACTCTTATAGGATGACTATCCATTGGGAATACTTACCCCCAAGCACCTAACGAGTCAGGATGTAATACATAGGGTTCTGGTCTGCCCATATGGTGGTTGTGCGAAACAAAATGTAGTGACGAAATTTTTGAACAGCAATGACTGTGGCCAATGCTAATTTCTCCACGCGTGAGTATCAAGTTTTAGAATCCATGATATTCTTACTAGCATAGTAGATCACACGCTTTTGACCGTTGGGATTCTCCTGCACCAAAACTATAACGATGGTAGTAGTGGAGGCAGCAATGTATAAGAGAAAATCCTTTGAATAATCTGGGGGGTGTATCACGGGTGAGTGAGTCAGTGTGTGTTTGAGATTATCAAAGGCCCGTTGGGCTTGGTCATCCCAAAAGAATGGAGTGTCCTTCTTAAGGAGACGCATACAACCATATGTTTTCTCTGAAAAATTTCAAATGAAATGGCGAAGGAATTTTTCCTTCCCTTGCAAACATTGGAGTTTTAGAAGGTTGGTTGGGGCTGGTAGGTCTAGAATAGCGGAAATTTTCAATGGATATATCTAGATGCCATCCTTAGAAACCACAAAACCTAATAGGCATCCCATCTCTATGCAAAAAGAAAATTATGAGGATTGAGCCGTATGTTATAATTATGGCAGCTCAGGAAAATGTCTCTAAGATGACCAGGGTGGTCCTCCCATCACTGTGAATGAGTTGGGAGGTTGTCAAGGTACAGTTATACAATATGTTTTATATCGTGAAACGCATAGGACATAGCATGCTGGAAAGTGGCTCCAGCATTTTTTAGGCTGAATGGTAACTTCCTATATGCAAAGGTTCCCCATGGGAAAATAAATGATGTCTTGTGTTGATCAACGAGTAAAATATCAATCTAGTTATAACCCAAAAATCCATCCATGAATGAGAAGATGACACTTCTGGAACAATCATCTATAATCTGGTTGATATGCGGAGTGGGAAAGTTGACTTTGGGACAAGATTTGTTCAAATATCTGAAATCGATGTAAACTCTAATGGTTCCCTACTTTTTATTGACAGGAACGATGTTCGATACCCATTATGTCATAGGTATGTGATAAATAAACCCTGCTTTTAGAATCTCTTCTATTTCATCTTTGATAGCTATGGATTTCCGTGGATGGACTTGTCTCAGTTTTTTCCTGACAAGTTTTGTATGGGATAGGTTTTTATTTCGTGAAACACAATGGATGGGTATATCCCAGGAATTTCTTCATAGGACCACGAAAAGACATCTCAAAATTCTTTGAAAAGTGCTTTATATGCTTCAGATTCTTCTGCTAAGAATTTCTACCCAACATGAACATGCTCAAGGGTGTCGGGCTTGGCTGATATGTTAATTGGATTTGTTTGAGTAATGTTGCATAGATTTCCTTTAGACTCTGTGTTCTGCAACAATATAGGAGTTTGAGGTGTTTTGACAATATCAGTAGTAAAAAGGGATGCAAAATCATGGTCTACCGAACTGGTGTTGGGGAGGAACAAGGATCTATGATGATGATCCTCCCATGTAGGTTCATTCATACTCATGATCTCCATAATGGACTCATAAAAAGGAAAATTTTGGGAGAGATAATCCAGAGTAGGAAGAGAGGGTTCTAACCAGTAGGGAAGGTGGTAAGGATCCGAAGCCACTAGATAAAGGTCATTAGTGTGGTCATCGAAAAGGGTTTGGATAACGTTGTACATTACTCCATGCAGACTCAACGAGGTGGACCCAAAAATTTGTTTACCCTTTGTATCATAATCAAATGAAGAAATCATATTTACAGTCACCATTTCTGTGTTAGGAGGGTTTGACGAAAAAATGCCCGTAAGGGAAGAATCCTTCAACATGCCTACCCCAATTGACTGGTAAGGAGGAGGGGACTAGCCTAACATAGGGATGCTATTATTCATAGGGGTGGTAACATATAGCATACATAAATCAATATGGTCAATGGTTACAATCCTCCCAAGATGCAGAAACTGGACGGTTCGAAATACCGTTGAAGCGACAACAGTCATGGCGTAAAACTAGTTTCTTCCTAATAGGAGGTTGTAGTCTAACGGGGAATCTACTACTTCCACTTGAATGGAAATGGTTTTTCCCCCAAGCTCGACTTAAAGGGCTGGTATGAGACCATGGGGATAGAAACCTCATCCATCAAAGGCTTTCAGAGTCATTGGTGATGTTACGGGCTCGGGAGAGCCAATATCTTTCCAACAAGATAGGGACAAAACTGAAGTTGAAGCTCCTTCGTCTAAGGCAGTTCTAAAGACATTCTTTCTGACTACTTTCATTATTATTTGGAAAGCAAGTTTGTGATTTAGTCTAGACTTATAGTTCTCAACATTAAAGTGAATCAAATTAGTTTTTTCTGGGTCTAAAGCTCCTAACGCGGTTAACAAGTTTTTGTGTTGCGTTGGAAAACTTTGGAGTACTTCTAAGGTAGAAATTGCACATGGTTCTTGAGCAAGATATTGAACTACATTATAAAAATGGGAAACTTGGGCATTAGGGTTAAAAAAAACCTTCCTAAGAGTATTCTTGGGTGGGCACAAAACCATGTCGAGATTATTTTTCTCGATAGTTAGGGGACCAGTAGACGAGGACTCGGGAGAACCAATAGAGAGAGCTTTTCCTAAAGAAGAATTGTCTTCTTTCTTGTCTATGGGTTTGTCATAACTCTGACTTTGAGTTTCCAAATTAATAGTGTCTGAGGACATCATGTGAACTTCTTCTAAAGAACTAGAATTTCCCTGATTAGACATGTGGTCTATCAGCTATTGTTGAGAGGGAAAAGGATTCGTGAGAACTGCTGGTGCAGGATTAGTTTTTAGAAATAGATTGATTTCTTCATGATGAGGACACTCTTTCATGAAGTGCTCACCTCCACATAGCAAACATGGATATTTCACTTTTCTTTTCTCTTTATCATTCTCATTGATGGCTGGTTTTGGATTCTCCTGTGGGTTTCCAGGTTTTTTGTTTTTGGCTTTACCTTTCTTTTTATTGTTTTCAGACGTTTGTATACTCTAAATGGAATTTACCTCAGTGAAAACCTTCGAAGTTAAAGGAGTAGGGGTGGAAGTGTGGGGTTGCTTGGTATGTTTTGCTGTTGGCGGGGACTGGATTGAACCAACAATCCCATCAACGGGGGTTTCTATTGGTGGCTTGATAGGATTGGTGCTTGGGCAAGGATCTTGATGCATCAATTCATACAACATTCCGAACTGGGAATAGACCAAGACCAAATATTGGGCTCGACTAATGGCTTGTTCTTCAGCAACGGCACCGCCCATAGCCACATCTCGGGTGATTGGAGGCAACAAATATTTAGTAAACCAATCAACTAACACTTGATCCGAGATAGGAGCCTTAATAAGTATTCTATGCCTTCTCCACTCATGGATATGATCTGATATGTGGGTGGATGTGTTCTGATGCAGAGAAGTTAAGAGATATATATTCATTTCATAGTGGATAGGAAGCTGAAAGTGTGTAAGAAAGATAGTTGCCAAAGAACCAAAATCCACAAACAAATGTTGTGGAAGTTGAATGTACCATTTCACAATGGTACCGGTCAAATTTCGATGGAAGAGTCTTAAACAAACTAAATCATCCATTAGGGAGTTTGAAGAACACCACAAATGGAATGTCTTGACATGGTTTTTTGGATCATCTCCCTACTTCCCATCAAATTTTGGAATGTCCGATGGTAACTTTACCGGAATGGCAGGCCATGAGGGGTTATGTTGAATGGGATCATTAATCAACTTGGACAAATCTAGAAAGTCCGAAGTTGCTAGGAAAGGAAAATGGCGATTAGGTTGTACATACTGGTAGTATTGATAGGGCATATAAGTACCAGTAGGACCGTAAGTAGACTGATATATAGGTGGTTGAAACGGTTGTTATGATGAAGAACTGCCAGAAGATCCACTTGTAGGGAGTTGATTTCCAGGATCAGGACCATTAGGACCACCGGAGCCTCCAGGAGGAGGACCACCAGGGCCTCCGGGACCACCAAGACCGTTGGGACCACCAGGACTACTTGGGCCACCAAAAGGAGGACCATCAGACCCTCCAGGACCCCTAGGAGGTAAACCTCTGGATCCTCTAGAACCACTAGGAGGAAGGCCACCAGACCCTTTGGGACCATTAGGAGGGAATCCACCAGGCCCCCCAGGACCACCAGGACCATTAGTACCATAAGGAGGAAAGCTGACAGGCCCTCTAGGACCATTAGGCCCCCCCAGAGGGAGGACCTCCGTAAGGTGGTCCTCTGACACCCCCCGCAGTATGTATAGGTATTTATCCCATAGCTGGCATGTAGGACTAGTTGGGTTTCCCCCATGGAGTGAAATTATAACCAGGATATGGAATTCTAGCATAAGGAATTCCTATAGGGGTGGGTTGGTAATTGATATTTCCTACAGGTACTTGATTTGCTATGTAACCATACCCCCAAGAGGTTTGATTGCTTATAGGTTGTGCCCCCAAGGGATAACCTGAACTGGATGGGGTGTTAACCACATTCATATGGGTAAGAGGGACATAGACTGTAGATTTCTCTATACTAGAGGTATGTCCATTACTAGCTCCAATTCCAGTGATAGGTAATGTAGGTCATGCTAGGGGTTGCCCCCCGACACTAGAAGGTGTTGATGAAACAGGAATTGAATGTTGTTCCCCAGGTGCAAAAGACCCAGGAGGATTTGGAATAGACATAATATGGGAGGTGGTGAGGTTGGTAGTTTGACCTAGATTATGCGGGGTCATGATGCGATCTAGAATAGGTTCAATGGGTTTCATAGAATCAGCAAGTGAGCATTAACCCGCAGGCCAAGGGTCTATATTACAAGGAAAAACTATTGAGCGAGGTGGTGGTGTACCCAATATGTTATCTATTTTGTTCTCAAGATCTCTAGCATAGAGAATAGCTTCCCGGTATTTTCTATGTTCTTCTTCATTTGTTGAAATTTCTTCAGAAGAGGTTGGACGGGTTCCAATTGAAGAAATAGCCTGTCCCATAGAGGTATCCCAAAATGGAGCATTGGGACCATAATATGGATGGGTAGTATCATCAACATGGCCTTTTATGGGAGAATGGAAATAAATATTACCCCTAGAAGGTTGTTGAGCCAAGGGAGGACCATGCGAAGGATATGGATCTCCACTTTCTGCAACCACATTTTCTCCCGCTTGGGAGTTGGTAGCAGCTCCTTGGTTGATAGCTTCCATAGGATCTTCTCCTGAAACAGGAGTAAAATCAGGTGGCAAGCCCCGTACTCTTCTGGACTATCTCAATTCAGCCAGTTTGTATAGTTCCTATCTAACCTAGGGTTTCAAAACTAGAAAAAACACACCAAAAATTCTCCTACTCAAGCTACAGTCCAAACAAGCAAACTTAAATGACAGGAGGAGTTCAGATAGTCCGTTCTCTCACCAGGATTGTCAAGAAGGTGCCACTCACAATATACTCTAGGTACGTGCGTAGTAATCTCCCCGAATGTTGTTTTCAGTGTATGGCTCTAAGAAGGATGGCCAAAGGGATTGTCTCAGATAGATAAGGTATCCTAGTGGGGTCTCCTGATATACGCAAGGTACATGGCAGCTCAAATCGGTAGTAGTGTTTTCTAATGCACAACCGTTCACAAGGGACCTTCCTATATACAATCGAGTACATGAAGTACCTTTCTATATACCTCAAGGGTATTTGAAAGGCCGTTCGATATACTGACGGTACATGGAAGAACCACGTGAGTCTCGAGATGTAGTGTGGATAAGTAACAACAACTCCTACGCTTAACGACACCCGAACACGTCTTTAGCCTATCACTCAAATTTCTATGTAAAATTTAAGCCTATAACTACTGTTAATTTTAAATTGGATGGTTAGGTGAATGCATGGAATTTTGACAGAAAAAGTAAAACCATGTAGATATGTAGATGCAAATATTTCAGTTTACCATTCGAGGTATGCCTACTTATGGGAGGGAGAGAGAGTATTTTCATTTTGTTTTGAAAACTAAAAATTCCCAAACAACTACTTTGAACAAATCAAATCCAAAGACAAGAAACACATTCCAAACTCATTTTTCTTTTTGAAAGAAATCAAATGCGTAAGAGTCTCTTTTCCTAAAAAAAAAACAACAAGCACTCTACATGCATATGCAATCTATTTTTTCGATTTTTATTTGAAACATAGATAGATATAACTTAAAACTACACTATTTTTTCTTTTGATGAGATAGTAATAATGCAAGAGAGACAAAAGAACAAAAGGAAACTGAAAGATTATGAGGCTAATCAAAGATCCAGTGCCCTATGCTCAGTAAAAATAATGACCTAATCTTAACAAAAAAATTAAAAATTAAAAGCAAAAAGAAGTCCTCTATGGAAAAAATGAAATTAAGATGATAATCAAGTGGTTTTTATTTCAGTATTTATAAATGAAACGAAAAGAGATCTAACTGAAACCTAAGCTTTCAACATTTCCTTTCAGAATCACAACCAACAAGCATGAAAGCAAACAAATAATCAACAATCCTAACTTGGCTTTTGAATTCTTTCAATCAAACAAATTTTCACCACAAAATTTTCAACCATGAGCATTCAGATTCAAACAAACAAGCCTAACAGTGCAGGGCTGAAAGCAAGCAAAACCCTACTTTTGCAAAAAATCACAAAAAATCAAGTTCTGGAACAAGGCCTACCTGGCACCGCACTGGAGGGGTCTTTGACAGAGTGGTTCTGGATGAGCACCACTTCTGGATCACTGCACTCAGGCAGTGGCACCGCCTATTTCTAATAGGGTTCAAGTGATGGCACTAATTATTGCCTATAGCACATGTGCAGTTCCCTGAATATATCCAGAACATAAAGAGAATCAGAATTCAAGTCAAAAATTGCTCAGATCAAGATAAAGACTGATGAATTGACAATAAAATAGAGCATATAAAGTCAAAGTAGTTCAGATCTGAACAGATCTAAAAGTTTTAAGCCAAACTTTACTAAGTCAAATGGCAGATCTAACTGAAGAGAGTTACAGACTAGAGCCTAGATTTAGGCAAGTGTTTAAGGACTGAGGAAGATCAGATCAACAAAAAGTTTCTTTTATCCCTAGTATGGTCGCCAAATTTGTTGTCAGCAATATTGCACCTTCTGCAAACAGAAGTTGTTCCTCTGGTCTGAATGGTTCAAATCCAGAACAAATAAGTGAACGACAAAGGCTAAAAACCTTCCTTGAATGTTGTAAACACCTGGAATAATGCTTTGATGATGAACCTCTGTAACTGCAGAACATGTCAAACAAACAAGAACATCAAAGCTACCAGAACATTATTTACACATTCATACTAGTGACTAAGAAATCTAGTAACATATACATGTGAGATCAGTACAACATATATGTGGGACAGAAATCAGCCTTGAATTAAGAAATCAATGAAGAAGCTTACAACCATTGTCTTAGTGTCGACAAAATCCTCCACAAGACAAACACCTTATGCCCAATAGCTCCAACTTGCTCTCTTGTGCTCTTCAATGGATTGGGCTGGATAGTCAATTCAACAGCATAAAATTACCATTCAGTTCTCTCCCTCAACCATGGATGTGATCTTGTATTTATAAGACTCAAATGGACAGGTATGGTTGAGATAATTGTGAGTGAAGTGGCTAAGAGATCCTACAAAGAGGGATCTCGAGCTCAACCAACCCAGGTGAGTAGGGATAAGGCTATCCATGAAGCTTTTGATCTAGAACCTTCGTGAAGCTTCTTTTTTTCATATTTTACCAAGGGTACTGCTTATACACCCTTATGACAAAGCAGTGTAGGTAAGAACTACTTCAAGAAAAAAGCACATATGCGGTGGCACCACTTCTCCATAACAGGACTCAAGCAGTGCTGAACAAGGTACTGCTCATCAGCTAAAGGTAAAAAGTGGTGCTAGGGTTTTTCATGTAGAATTGAAATCGAGAGCATGTTTCCACTCCAAGTTTGGGATTTAGGGAAAACAAAGGTGTTAAGGATCTCATCACATGTTGGTGATAGGATTTGGGTATAACAAGAACCCAGCAGTATATCCAACACAAATCCAATTCATTGATTTTGGTCACATGCACAAAATAGTGAATACCTTCAAGAGATAATTCTCTCTTCACATTGATGGCATCAAAATCCTGCATAACAAGCATGTAATCCTTCTCATTCTTGGCTTATATATTTTTCTTTTGACTTCAGGATCAACTCTCCCTTCAACTGGATGTTAGAACACTTATTTAGGTTGCTAACTCAAGTGTCATCATGCAAACACTTAGTTAATTAGATATTTGTTGACACTCAATTAACTCTTTTAACTGAATTATTTCTTGTTAACATCGCTGAAGTGAACAATTTGAGTTCTCTCTTATTTAAGTGAAGTCTTTCCTGTTAACTTCACTGAAGTGAACATTTCAAATTCTCTTTTATTTCACTGAAGGATTTATTATTAACATCACTAAAGTGAGAATTTGAGTTCTCTCTTATCTTACCACAAATTATCTTTATCCCGTGTCTTATCTGCATGGTCCACTTGTGCCAATTTTAATTTATTTATCATATCAAATATATTAAGGAAAATTTTCCAATGATGTGATTATCTCGTTTTACTATCATTCCAAGTGGTCATATGCTAAATTTATTCACTCTAGAGGTGGTCAATCTCTAGAGGAGACTCACTAATACAAAAGCGCGGATTTTTCCACGGAGGTTTTCCACGTTTCATACTTTTTGGTGTAAATTTGGAAGCAAAATGAACTTGTCGTCACTGTATCGACGCTTACTCGTCGTTGTATCGACGATGGTAATCTTCTCCGTCGCTATATCGACGCCTTCCTCCTTCAACGTCTCTGTATCCACGGAGCTCCGTCGCTATAGCGACGGCAATGTCTAGCTGACTTAGGGCATTGACATTTTTTGGCTTTTTAGTTGACCCAAGGCGCAAAAGTCAATTTTTTCCGTCGCTATAGCGACGTCTAAGAGTTCTATAAAAACAGAGGCCTTAACGAGATTTTATTCACACTTTCCATTGTTGCAGCACTGTTTTCGGGTGATTGTTGGAGCTGTTTATTATTTCCTTCTCCTGCTGGTGAACAATCCATTTCTAGATATACATAGTTCGGATTTTAAACGTGCAAGGTTAGTTTGTGTTTTCAAATGAATTCGCTTGAAAGATTTTTTTTTTTGTAGCTTATGTGTCCTCTTTCAAGG
>LPNX010386739.1:0-34048 GCA_001517045.1 Pseudotsuga menziesii
CAACATCGGGCATTCCAGCTTTGGAGGAAGCGGGAGAAAACCTCGTCAATTATACTCGGCTGAAGGCAAAGCATAATTGTCAGGGGCAAAAAAATCCCTGTAATACCCTATTTGAGATTCTACGTCTCAGGAGACTGAACCACTCAAAAATATCCTACTAGCACATTTTATTACAAACCCCGCGGGGCCATGGTCAAAATTATTCAAAAAATAAAAAAGTGACTAGCCAATATTGGCTAGACAAGCAGACGGATCAACTGATACACTGGAATCGGAATTTGAACAAGTCTGTCAACTGGCAGCTCCTCAGGTAACCCAACTTATGGTACAAAAAGTTGGATAACACTCCTTAAACTCAACACCAAAATTATATATATCATATCTTATTATTTACCATAATAACAATCAAAACGTTTAACCTCCCGCAGTGTAAATCCATCTAATTTTTTTATTTTAGATACAAGTAGATCAAAATAAATCAATATACAAATGAGATTTTTACATTACCCGTCACACATTTAACACATATTGTAAATGCACCTCGCTACACACTAAGCGTAGTAGTATACAAATTGTACAATAATTGATATCAATTTGAGACGCAATAAATTCTAACATGTTATGGATTCCTAAAGTGAGCAGCTATGCCTTGCGTACTAAGAATAACCTCAATAGCAGCGGAACTGAGCAGTCGCCTTAGTCTTTTGCAAGAGGGTATTCCGTGACTTCCCTTCGTTCTATGCAACTTTCAATAATTTAGATCTTATTATTCCATGCCATGCATGGTTTTGGTAACAGCCCAAACACTTTTCATATTTTTTGCTAAGGTTTTTCCCATTGTCTTTTTAGTTTTGGGGCCAACCTCGCCTCTTATCTCTCTCTCTCTCTCTCTCTATATATATATATATGTTTTCCCATAGAATATGCTCTGACAAAATAGCATCTAACACACCACACCTTTTCCCTGACAACCTGCTCCTGAGCTCTTACAACTCGATGGCCATGACAATTTTGATTAACCTGGCTACATACACCGGATCGCCCTTTCACCCTTGTTGTAGGCCATTTGTATGGGAGCTGTTTAACTAGAGGATGATTTTGATTATCATGTTGAATTTAACTCACAAAATTTTGTAATTTTTGTTGTTTGTTGAGGGATTTTAATTGCATAAATGAAATGAAATTCAGAAAATCCCAAACACCTACACTTTATAATATCTAGCAATGTTTTTGCACAGTTTTGAAAATTAGCTAAAAATTCATAACAAACAATAAGTAAAAACCAGCAAAAAATAGAGAGAAAATCATCTCCTAGTTAGACAACTCTTATGTGACTACCATTTCCATCTATGTATGCCATGCAGAGCCGTTCGAAATCTTATTTCATGTGGAGTGAGAGATCCATGGTGCTGCTATATTGTTCAAAGAGTTATTGAAAATGAGGTTCAGAGGCTTGCACTACCTGTCTGGTTGCTTAATGGAAAGGACCATTTGGTATTTCTGATGTTGCTTCTAGACAATTTATCTTGAAATTGGTTGGTATGAGGTATTGTTTGGCATGGTTTTGTAGAAAATTAATGGGTTTAAGCATTGTACTACTATTCTCCTCTCTTTATTAGATGAGCATACAATTTGTATAAGTAAATATGCTAACTAACTCTATGTATTATGAAAAATAATTTTATATTTTCAACTGTTATAACTTATAATCTGGTATGTTCATATATATTTTGCAAATTTATAATATATTTTTGCAAATTTATAATGCAATTTGACTTTTTTTGTAAATGTAGATTCTTTTGTTCGAGATACAAGGAACGCCTCTCCTTTATGTAATTAAAACAATCACATTGCTAGTTCTCAATGTCTTCTACATTATGGAGCAAAAGGTGCCTTAAACCTAAAGGTGCCTTATTCACCCTTATTTGTGATCTTATTTGATTTCCTCTAACATTGTTAGAAATTCTTTTTGAAAATTAATTAGATATTAGTCATTGTACAAGAGGCCTATTGATTTGGCCAAGACACAGAAGATACTAGACATTGTTAAATTCTCAATCCCGTTTAAAGTTTGGTGAGCATTATAATAAAATCATTGTAACTCTTATCTACAAGAGGTTCTAATAAAAGGAGCATCACTTGAGATAGTTGACTGGATTGAAAATAAAAAACGCTCATATATTTCTCCAGGCACGATACTAATGGTTCAAGTCTGGGATGAAAAAAAGGTAAGTAGCTAGATTGATACTCAATTCCGTCATTTTAGGTTCATGCTAGTTCATAAATTGCTTCAGAAATTTCAAGTGACAACAATTGGTTGGCATTGGTCATAGATGTTCCCATACACACCAAGGCAGATATTTGCAGATGCTACGAGGTTGCGTGAATATACGAGGGAATATGGTGATCTATAGAGTGAAAGGGAAAATCTACCATTGATAACGTTGGTATTTAATTGGAGAAATTTTCTTATCTTAGAAACCCAGGAAGAATATTAGATACCTTGAGGACTATTCATTAAGACCTCCGTATAAAGAGGTATATAACAAAAGATGGAGCCCGTTCTACACACCATATTCACTCTATATTATGCACACAGGTATTATGCACACAGGGAAGGAGAATTAGGAAGAGTCAAGATGCTACCTGCAGACGTAAAATAGGGGATTGTCTTACAAACTAGCAGGAGGTCTACTAAGGTTAACATTATTCCAATGAAAAACAAAATATTTTTAGCTATTGATTATTCTTCCAATTGATTTTCAATTATGTGTTATGTTATTTTAGTTATTTTATAAGGCATTTTTTTTTACATGCAACGCTTACTGGAATATTTGAACAGTAACAAGATATGAGGGAATATGGTGATCTATAGAGTGAAAGAGAAAATCTACCATTGATAACGTTGGTATTTAATTGGAGAAATTTTCTTATCTTAGAAACCCAGGAAGAATATTAGATACCTTGAGGACTATTCATTAAGACCTCCGTATAAAGAGGTATATAACAAAAGATGGAGCCCGTTCTACTATCATGATTGAAGAAGAGAAGATTTGAACTAAGGCAGTTGCTTGGTCTCTACCTTGCAGTAATGCTATCTTCTACTTCTCTTGTTCCGTTCTTTGCAGATGGAAGCTCTTCCTGCAATGTAGGTGAGTTGCATCATACGCTTGTGCATTGTGAAAGTATTTTCTACCAATTAGGTTTACATAATTTAAGCATTCCACTGGACTAACACACCTTTCAGTGAATGGATTGCATCCGAACACTGGATGCAAGAGAAGAATTCAGATCATTTTGAAGAAGTAGAATTGGTTGGCTCACGTTAAAACGAAGAAATGATGTAGCATACTAAAAAATATAGTTTGTTATAGAAGTATCTAGATTGTTCTTTAGTTTAAATATCTTAACTCTTTTGTTTGTTGTTCATTTGTATAAATATCTTAACTCATTTTTGTTGTTCTTTTGTTACTTCTGATTGACGGACAATGGACTGGACTTTAAATGGATTTGTATAATGTCATGATACTGGGGAATAAATATCCCTACCTGGAAAAAGCACGATGGAGACGGTCATATTCTCCTACCATAGCAGTCTATGATATCAGGATTTTTAGCAGGAACTATTTGTCGTATTTGAAATATGGGTCCTTTTAATGTTGTGAAAACAAGGTTAATGGTTCAAAGTAGATTTCGTTTGCCGAAGGATTCCTAGCCTTATGGGAGGGATTGATTTCAGGGATGATGAGAGTATCTCTAGGACGAGAGATTGATTTCAGGGATGATGAGCATCTGTGGGCGGTGAAAACCTATGTCACTGGATTATGAAAGAAAGATACTTGCCCCATGTTCATGTTCATGTGTATATGTTTCAGGCATTCATATTTACGTGATAACTTATGGATAATTGCATCGTGATGAAGCCTAGTAGACCATTTTATTTTTATGCATGCCGAGGGGAAACTGATTGGGCTACGCTGTATAGTTGGCCTTATATTTTTAACATAATATTTTTTATGCATTGATAATGCTCTAGTTTCAAGTTGTATTCATAAGCCAAAGGCCATCAACACATAATTGTCATGTTGGCAGAATTGTTAAAGAAGCCTAATCATAATCTCTTGAGATGAACGGAAAGTCAAGTGAGCACATGTAGATGTTTTCTTGGGAGCTATAATGAAATGTTTATGAGATGTTTTTGGTTGATTATATATATATATAAGAATGGAAAAAAATCAAAATTTTAGTGTTTGATTTTCTTTGGAAAATTATTTGGTACAATGGTATTGACTGTTTTTTAGGTAATTATCTTGAGATAAACTTCTAAACATTTCTTTTCATGAAGGATTTTTCTCAAAACACTAATTCCATTTTAGTTACTTTATCTTACACCTTACAATGGCTGGTTTTAATATTTGGATGGGTATATCACATAATATTTTTTTTATAAGTGGTTTGTTATAATATTTGGATGGGTATGTCACATAATATTTTTTATAATAAAATATATAAAGACAGTCCCTAAGACTTTATAATAAAATATATATAAAGCGAGTCCCTAAGACCTGCATGTGTATTTGACAAATTAATTGAAAATATCTTGCAAAAGTTATCTACAATTTTATATGAACATTTGATTTCTTATTTTAATAAGTAATTGAATGAATCAAATTTTTAAATTTTTATGTTGCATCTCATGCTTTTTATAATCATAGATGTAAATGATTCTAGAAAATTGATATGTCATGTCGATTTGAAAGACCTTGTAGAACATTGTGAAAAATTTAAGAAGAATGCTTGATTTTGTATATTTGAGCATGCCTTAAAATTAAGCTTGATGTCAATATATCTTATTGTTATCTCTAAAGTTGAACCTAGACTATTGGGGTTCAAGCTCAGAGAAATATTTTAAAGATAATTCAATAAGATCAAAATCAAAACTGAATTGGTATGTAATCAAAGAGATAGGAATATCACATAACCATTAAAGCGTTGTATGACATAAAATATAATACAAAATTCAATAACACGAGAAATACGAGCATGAAGTTATGGAATGGATCTAACTCTGTCACTAAATGTTTGATAAACAACTGTATTTTATTACAAGAATCATGTAATGGATTGTATTTGACCACACACAGGATAAATCATAAAAAATACAATTCATAAAAAATACAAAACCAGCTCATAACCATAATCATATCAAAGTAGAACCTATATTGAAGATGCAGAGAGTTTCATGTCATACACTATACATCAAAATTGGATTCCCATCTCTGATTGCCACCCTTTTCATACCTAGATACTACCCCTTATATACGAAACTTCTGAGTTTTTGAGATAGTTATCAGATCCTATTTCTATGGATCAAATTTCTTCAAAAATAGCAAAGTTGATCTATGCAAAATAGAAATAGAAATAGAGATCGCTCAAAACCTAATTGCTTTCAAAAGCTAACTATCATTCTAAGTCTAAAGACTCTTAGAAGCCTCTCCAAAGACAATTAGATCACTTAAAACCTGGGATCTTTTTTTGCAATCTGGCAAACTCAACATCTTTGTTCTCCATTTGATTGTGTGCCTCCTTACTCTGAGTCTTCATGTGTTCAAACTGCCTCTTGATGGTTCTCTTCTCTTTCAAGATGTCTTTAAATATTGAAAGTAACTTTTGATAATCTGCTTCTTTTTCCTCCAAATCCTCTAATAACCTTTTATTTGTAGTCATTAACTTCTCATTAATACTCTGTAAAAACTTGGTTTGCTCCTTATATGTCTGCAAAGATTTCTTAACCTGGTTCAATTCTGGAGCTATCTCAATAGCTTCTTCTTTCATAAGAACCTCATCTTCTTGTGATAATTTTCCGAACACACCTATTTATTTGTGCAAAATATTTCAGGTATAGATCCTGCAAAACCTTGAACATCAATGAAATTTTCATTATCTAAACAATATTGACCCTTGGATGCATGTACATTTTCCTCACTGAAACAGTCATTTACCATTACAATCTCTTCACAATATTCATTTCTATTCTTTGGAATATGCACTAATTCCATTTATGCCTGCAACTTACTCCTTATCCTAGTCCTAGGCTTCAAACCAATGCTTTCTGATTTCAAAAGCTGAACTCGTTCTTCATTCTTTGAAGTTATATTCTTTAACAACATACTCAATGTTTCACGGTTTTTATCTGTAACTGAAATTTCAGGAAACAAGTTATTTTGGTTTGGCTTTTCTTCAAAACCCTTTCCTTCTGCTACACCATGCTTTGTTTGTTTTTCATGATTTTTCGTTTGCTCGTTCAAGTCTTCTATTACCCTTTTCCCCTTTTCTTTGTTGTTTTCTTCAAACCCTAACTCTCACAGAAAACTTTCCCAAGTTCTTCCTTCTCTATCCACTTGTGAAATCACCAACAATTTTATTAAACCTTGGTGGTATACAGAATGAGTAGTATGTCCTGGATGGGCTTGAGCCCATGTAACCATCCTTTGCATGATTTTCAATAGATAAAATGGGAGATTGAGTTTTAATCTTCCATTGAGATGCATTAACAACCTTAAATGACATTTTTAGAACCCTATCATAGCGACCTTCGCATGTAATATAATTTTGAACCATTTCCACGGGAATTTTCCAATTGGGTTTTATCTTACTCACATGAATATCATTCTTCTAGTATAACTTCTCAGACCTTGGCAGCAAGAACTCACCATAGTTGCCCTGAAAATCTTGCTGCTTAAACCATCTTTCTCCTTGTGCTGGAACCCCTATTGCTTCTACAATATATTCTTCATTCACCATGATCTTCAAACTCTTCAGCTGAACCATTCAATCTTTGTAACTTTTTATTAAATCCATAGTCACCTTTGTATGATAACCTTGTAACTTTTCACAGAAAGAAAAGCAACCCGCATTTCTCATCAACTGGGCTAACCTTGGAAATTGCAATATCCATTGTGGATTATCGAGTTCAACTCTGCAAATCAGGCCTCCTGGTCTTCTTTTCACCACAATATCTAAGTCTTTCTCTATTGTTACTTTCAGCATTATGCAAAATCTTCAAAATAAAAACTTCACAGAGCTAATGGAATTTGAAAACAGGAATATAACATGTTTTAGAGAAATATGGAATATCACTATCAACTGTCAATACTATCAACATTGGTACCATTACTCATTATATCAAATGCCTTGATTTCATACGAAGAACACTTGTGAAAGCAAATGAGTGACACGATGTATAAAATCATCATTTAGACAGGCCTGCCTTCTAGAAATAATAATGATGCTTTTAAACCATAGTACCAAGCCTGTGAAATATATAATGCTTATCATGTGTTTGAATACATCCATATACCATCATTTCATTGTCACATTTTTTCAAAACAAATGATATTTATGAATAAAACCATTTGGCAGCGATGCAATATTCTAAGGAATGTTGCTAGTTTATATAACACAATTTATAGTTGATTTTATCATAAAGACTCTTGCTCTTAATACAAGTTCATAACTTTGAATAATAATTGATTTGAGCCTTCAAAGGAAATCACAATAAAAATTATAAAAATTATGACACTTAAAGGTATAAAATAAGGTAATTCCAAAGAAATGGACTCAATCATAAACAAAAATATAAAACCCTAGGATAAAAATGCAAAAAACAACCATAGAGATAACTTTTGGCTCTAACTAGGGATAAAGCTTTCCATGTGAAGCTTTGAGAACATCTTAACCTGTGCCTTCAGAAATCTGCTAAAGTGATAATTTATATCTTGTTGGGATGGAGTCTTATTCAAAGAAAATGATATATACAATGAATATGTACAATGATCCTTTGTCCCTCAATATGTGTGAAAATACTTTAGAAAACATCGATTGAGTGGACTTGCAATTTCTTCACCATTCAAATTTTGTAAAACAAAAGTATTATTTCCCAGAATCTTGATCACTGTAAAAGGCCCTATCCATAAATTATCGAACTTTCCATGCTTACCTTTTTCATCCTTTCATGCATCCCACCTGAGAAGAAGGTCACCCACTACAAAAACATCTTTTTTGAATTTCTTATCAAAGCTTTCCTTCATCCTTTTTCTATGCATCTCACCTGTATTTTCAATAATTGCTCTCTCATGTTGCAATTGGATTATCTGAAACATTATTCTTCTTATATCATTAGGTTCTTCCTTTATTTCCTACAGAAATTTAATTACTAAAGCAACTAATTGAACAGGAAAAACAACATCAACTCCATATACCAATTGGAAAGGGGATGCCCCAATTGATTTTTTTATAGTTACTCTATCAGCCCAAAGAGAAAATTTTAATTTGGTATCCCAACTCCTTTTATTTTCAAATAACATTTTCTTAATAATGTTCACAATATTTTTATTATTGGATTATGCTAATACATTACCCTGTGGGTAATATGGTGTGGACTGCTTCAAGTTAATATTATTTTCTTCACAAAATTTCATCAGTTGATTTAAAAGTAGGATCATTATTAGTAATTAATTTCCTAGGTCTACTAAGAATATTTTCCTGAAGGAAATTAATTATGACTTGTTCAGATGCTCTCCTTATGGGAATTGCCTCCACCCACCTAGTGAAAAAATTAGTGGCAGTTAAAATCCATTTGTGTTGAATGCTAGAAGGAGGATGAATTTCACTTATGAAATCTAAACCCCATTGCTGAAATGGACAATTTACTGTTATAGGATTCAAAGGTAATGACTGAAGTTTATGCTTACCTGGAAACTTTTGACACTCCACACATGATCTGACCTGATGATACACATCTGAGAAAAGAGTAGGCCAATAATATCATGCTCTTAGGATTTTAAAAGCAGTTTCCTTATAGTACTTGTGCCTGCCACATACTCCACTATGCAAGTCAGAAGTAACAGCATCAACCTTTGATTTCTCCAAACACTTCAACAATATTCCTCTAGGATCCTTCCAGTACAAGACCTGATCTATTAAAACATACTTCATTGCTTTATGTTTTAATGATCTGCATTCATTGCTATTCAATTCTAGAGGGCATTGTAAGTATAAAAGGAAATATACAATGTCATTATACGAATCATACTCACCATACCTGCTATAAACCTGTTGCTTACTGTATTATGTTTCCATATCTTGTTTTGAATGTTCTGCCATCAAATGAAGATTTAACACCTCACAATTTGTTTCTGTTAGAAGCTTAGCTAATCCCTGGACTTTTACCAATTTTGTTGGTTTAACATCCACATCACATTCCATAACCTTTGCTATCCATCTACCTCTTTTTCCCTCATTGTCAGGTTGTGCTAGAATCTCCTTGACTGCTAAGCTTGGAACATATGCCAAAATCTTTGAATGTAAAACATATATTCTGAAAATTTTGAGAGATTTAACAAATGCATATGCTTGTTCTCCCATTGTATTATATTTAAGCTTTGAATCTCTTAATGTTTTACTGAAAAAAGAAATTGGTTGTTTCAAACCATCTAAATTCTTTTGCAATAGCACAACAGATATAGTATCTTCAGATGCAAATGAAAAAACTGCAAAATCCCTTCTATAATCTGGAGCTATCAATACTGGTGCTTCTATTAATGCCTGCTTTATGGCTTCAAATGATTGTTTAGCCTGATTTGACCATTTAACTTCCCTATCCTTCTTGAGCATCTTAGTGATATGTTTGAGAAATTCTACGAAATTAGGAATAAACCATCTTAAAAAATTGATTTTTCCAATGAAAGATTGAATCTCCTTTTTTATTTCTAGGAATACTGATTTTTAAGATGGCTTTTACTCTCTCTGGATCTATTTTGATTCCTTCAGCAGAAACAATATGCCTTAACAACTTACCTTCTGTCACCCTTTAGTCATAGCAAAGTGAGACTTTTTTGGGTTTAATGATAAACCAAATTTTTGGCACTTAATAAAAATATGTCTTAAATGTTTCAGATGATATTCATCAGACTTGGAGAAAACTGTAATATCATCTTGGTATATTACTACAAATTTTTCATTCTCCCCCACAAAGGCTATATCCATAGCTTTCTGGAAAGTGGCACATGCATTCATAAGCCCAAAAGGCATTTTATCATAGATAAAAGTCCCCCATGGATTTGTGAATGTTGTTTTTTCTCTATATTCAGGCTGTATTGCAATCTGGTTATAACCCAAAAAACCATCAATCATTCAAATTATATGAGATCGTACAACTCTTTGCAAAATCTAATATATTTTTGGTAATGAAGAATTATCTTTTAAACAATATCTGTTCAAGTTGCGGAAATCAACACAAAGCCTTATTTCTCCATTTTTCTTACGTACAGGCACCAAATTTTCAATCCATGATGAATATCTCAGAGGTACAATAATTTTTTCATCTAATAATTTCTTTACCTCTTTTTCAATTACTAGTAGTAATTCTTGGTTAAGCCTTCTAAGTTTCTCTTTAAAAGGCTTAGTATTTGGTTTCAGAGGAATTTTATGCTGAATTATGCTAGTGTCATAAGTTCTTAAATCTTGATATGACCAAGCAAAAATTTCTACAAATTCTTTCAGCAAACCAATATATTTTTTCTTTTCCTTCTGATAATGATTTTGACATTTTTATCAATTTAGGTTGATCTTCAGAACCAATGTTATAATCTATAACATTCTCTTCAGTGGTCTGCAAGGTGGGCTTCAACAATGTATCATCCTTTGAAAACAACTTCTCAAGTGGAACAAGTCCCTTAGGAATGAAATTTCCTTTTAATTCAACAATCTTATGATCAGCTATCGAATCATTTCTACAAGGTTCATTTTCCATTAATTCAAAATCTTGTTCTTGATCAACTAAATCATCTGAAAATTCACCTAATAACTCCAGAAATTCTTTTATCTCCTGATCATCATGAAAAAATTTCCAGTGTTTGATGTCATCTGGAACAGAGGGTCTGTATCTCACATCAATTGGATATTTCAAATGTGTTACTTTTGGAACTTTAAAATAGGCTACTGCTAAGTCTAACGAATCAATTGTTTCATTATAATCTCTTGGAACAAAAGTTATATTGAAAGTTATAAAGAAATTTTCAATTAAATCCCAAGCCTCATTTCTATATACTTTCAATAAATATTGCTTTACCTGGAAAACACTCTTTACTTGCTGAATTACTAATTTGGAGTCGCCAAACACACCAAGCTCTTTAATACCCAAGTCTTTTGCTACTCTTAATCCAAGAATCAAAGCCTCATACTCAACAGTATTATTGGTTGTTTTAAATTTCAAATTGTACATAAGGGAAATGACCTCACCTCCAGCTGAAATCAATAACACTCCTGCTCTTGCTCCCTCCTTACTTGATGCAACATCAAAATACATATGCCATAAGCCATCTGGTTCTTCTTTCTTTATCTGAACTAGAATATCTTTATGTACTTGTAAAACTCCTTCAACTTCATCACTTAATTGCAACATACAAGAACCAGGATTCTCATCAACTGAATAAATTGGATGATTATTAGGGTTTTTACTATCACTTACCAAATATGCCATCTGTACTTCTCTATAAAGTTTTTTGAATTCTCCTCCAAATACTAGAATTGTAGCATATGAAAGATCCATTTGCAGAGTTCCTCCCACTCTCTTTGCCCAAGATCTAGACAATAACATACCAAATTTAGGAGAAATATTTACTACAACTATATCCATCAATACACTCTTCATAGGAACTTGAGTTAAATTCACCACTAGATCTTTAATAACCCCAATACACTTCACTGCCCTAGAATCAAACACATACAAATCATGATATGGTTTATTAACACTCATCCCTAAAGCTTCCATGACTGATTTTGGCATGAGGTTATGTGAAGCTCCTAAATCTAGAAGACAATTATTTAGTAGCTAATCATGTATTTAAAGAGTTACATAAAATGGAGGAGGATATTCTGAATTATCATCAGGTTTATCAAAAAAAATTGACCCCACATTGATAGTTGGTTTTTCATCTTGCAAATCGATTTCATAAGATGGAATAGTATTCACTACATTTTTAAAAGTTTTAAAAGCTGATTCCCTATAAGCTTTGTTCTTAATCAACTTTGTTAAAGGAACAGTGATTTTAACCTTATTAAGTTCATGCTCCAAATTGAACCCACCTATGACTTTATTCACCTCCTCAAGACTTACCATTTCATCTTTTTTCTCTTTTACAATTTGTTTCTAATTAGAAGACATATTTTGTTTAATAGGATGAGCTTTCACAATATTTTTAGCCTGTGTTGCATGTTTTACCCCTGATATAAGACCATATGATTTTTTTGGTATTTCCTGACAAATTTCAGGCATGGACATTTGATAATTATTTTCTTCATAATGATCTAATTCTGTAGCATAATGATAATAAGCTTTAGTCAGAAAATGAGAAGAAGAATCATCATCAAACTGACTAATGTTGTGTTCATGTTCTTTCAAATCATCCAACTCTCCTTCATCTATCTCATATGACTCATCATCTCTCACATTATTATTTTGAAATGGAGGCTCGATCCTCTTTTCTTCATTTTCTCGCTTGTCCCTCTCAATATCATTATTTCGTCTTTCTCTTGGCAAAAACCTAGGGGAAAAAGGTCTTCTGAACTGATTTTGATTTCTTTCTCCTTCAGGTATAGTTTTGTTGTAATTTGTTTTTCCCAACTCCAACCTGTCAATTTTAACAGAAATCTTTTTAATAATTTTATTCATTTCATCCATTTTACTGTCTGAAGATCTTCCTGTAGGATTGGATGTAATGATTTCCTTTTTTACCTTTTTTATCTACAGTTTGATATTATGTTTCCTTTTTGAGTTTGTTTGAAGACAAAATATTAGACTCTACTTCCAATGCTACATCTTGCATATTTTGAAGTGACACAGACTTTCTTTCCCTCAACAGCAAAGAAAACCGATGATCAAACGAGTTTGCATAAGTTAACTTTGCTGATGTCTCTGAGGGTTTTATTTTAGCTGGTATTCTAATGTACATTTTATTGAACCTTTTAGAAAAATCTCCCACAGCTTCATCCTTCTTTATTTTCAATGATCCAAACTCTGTAATGTAGTATAAAAAATATTTAGTATCTCCCCATTGTCTCATGAATACCTCTTCTAAAGCATCTATAGAGTTTGGTGGTAATTCTCTAAACCATTTTCTCACTTCACCATCTAAACTTTGAAAAAAAACCCTTGTGAAGACTTGGAAATTTGTGAAGACTGGAAATTTTCAATTTGAGAAGGGGTAAATAGTAGATCTAATTCTTCTTTTCCTTTCTCTAAATGTGGATCAAAAGAAGGAATATGGATAGATGAAGATTCAAGAATCTCCAAGGCTGAAGGATGTTTAAATTTTCCTAATGAGGTAAAGCTTAACCTTCTCCTAGCCTCCTTTAATATCTATTCAGGATCTGAGACTCTTGTATTTAAAGGTGATGAGGGGTTTCCTCGATTTCCTATCCTTTTTGAAGCCACTGTAACTTTCTATAGGTGACTGATGTAGTCTATAACAGGTCTCACTGATCTTGCTCACCTTCCAAAATCAGATACATAAGAATGTCGAATACCCATGGAAGATGTCCTTTTGTTTCTTCGTCCCGGACAATGGCGCTAGAAGATGTTATCCCTGATGTTGAACCTAGACTACTAGGGTTCAAGCTCAGAGAAATCTTTTAAAGATAATTCAATAAAATCAAAATCAAAACTGAATTGGTATGTAATCAAAGATATAGGAATATCACATAACCATTAAAGAGTTGTATGACAAAATATAATACAAAATTCAATAACAGGGAAAATACGAGTATGAATTTATGGAATGGATTTGACTCTGTCACTAAATGTTTGAGAGATAATTGTATTTTATTACAAGAATCATGTAATGGATTGTATTTGACAACACATAGGATAAATCATAAAAAATACAATTCATAATAAATACAAAACCAGCTCATAACCATAATCATATCAAAGTAGAACCTGTATTGAAGATGCAAAGAGTTTCATGTCATATAATATACATAAAAATTGGATTCCCATCTTCGATTCCCACCCTTTTCATACCTAGATACTACCCCTTATATACAAAACTTCTGAGTTTTTGAGATAGTTATCAGATCCTATTTCTATGGATCAAATTTATTTAAAAATAGAAAAGACAATCTTCTTAAAATAGTCTTAGTACAAGTGTAATAAAAAATAGAAATAGAAATAGGCATCTATCAAACTATAATTGCTTTCAAAATCAAACTATCATTCTATGTCTAAAGAATCTTAGAAGCCTCTGCCAAGACAATTAGATCACATAAAACCTGGGATCTTTTTTGCAATCTAGCAAACTCAACATCTTTGTTCTCCATTTCATTGTGTGCCTCCTTACTCCGAGTCTTCATGTGTTCAAACTGCTTCTGGATGGTTCTCTTCTCTTTCAATATGTCTTTAGATATTGAAATTAACTTTTGATAATCTGCTTCTTTTTCCTCCAAATCTTCTCGTAACCTTTTATTTGCAATCATTAACTTCTCATTCATACTCTGTAAAAACTTGGCTTTTTCCTTATATGTCTACAAAGATTTCTTAATCTAGTTCAATTCTGGAGCTATTTCAATAGCTTCTTCTTTCATAAGAACCTCATCTTCTTGTGGAAGCTTCGAGACTGAACAATTTTCCAAACACACCTGTTTATCTGTGCAAAATATTTCAGGTATAGATCCTACAACACGTTGAACATCAATGAAATTTTCATTATCTAAACAATATTGACCCTTGCATACATGTATAGTTTCCTCACTAAAAGAGTCATTTACCATTACAATCTCTTCACAGTCTTCATTTCTATTCTTTGGAATATGCACTAATTCCATTTATGCTTGCAAATTAATTCTTAGCCTAGTCCTAGGCTTCAAACCAATGCTTTCTGATTTCAAAAGCTGGACTCGTTCTTCATTCTTTGAATTTATATTCTTTAACATCATACTCAATGTTTCATGGTTTTCATCTGTAACTGAAATTTCAGGAAACAAGTTATTTTGGTTTGGCTTATCTTCAAAACTCGTTCCTTCTGCTGCAACATGCTCTGTTTGTTCTTCATGATTTTTCATTTGCTGGTTCAAGTCTTCTATTACCCTTTTTCCCTTTTCTTTGGTCTTTTATTCAAACCCTAACTCTGACATAAAACTTTCCCAAGTTCGTCCTTCTCTATCCAATTGTGGAATCAGCAAACATTTTATTAAACCCTGGTGGTATATAGAACGAACATTATGTTCTGTATGGGATTGAACCCATGTAACCATCTTTTTCATGGTTTTCAATAGATAAAATGGGAGATTGAGTTTTAAGCTTCCATTGAGATGCATTAACAACCTTAAATGACATTTGAGAACCCTATCATAGCGACCTTTGCATGTAATATAATTTTGAACCATTTCCAGGGGAATTTGCCAATTGGGTTTTATCTTACTCACATGAATACCATTCTTCCAGTCTAACTTCTCAAACCCCGGTAGCAAGAACTCACCATAGTTTCCCTGAAAATCTTGCTACTTAAACCATATTTCTCCTTTTGTTGGAACCCCTATTTCTTTTGCAATAGATTCTTCATTCACCATGATCTTCAAACTCTTGAGCTAAACCATTCCATCTTTGTAATTCTTTATGAAAGCCATAGTCACTTGTGTATGATAACCCTGCAAATTTTCACAGAAAGAAAACCAACCCGCATTTCTCATTTACTGGGCTGACCTTGGAAATTGCAATATCCATTGTGTATTATTCGGTTCAAGTCTACAAATCAAGCCTCCTGGTCTTCTTTTCACCACAATATCTGAGTCTTCCTCTATTGTTACTTTCAGCATTCTGCAAACTCTTCAAAATACAAACTTCACAGAGCTAATGGAATTTGAAAACAATAGTATAACATGTTTTAGAGAAATATGGAATATCACTGTCAACTGTCAATACTGTCAACATTGGTACCATTATTCATTATATCAAATGCCTCGATTTCATACGAAGAACACTTATGAAAGAAAATGAGTGACACGATATATAAAATCATCATTTAGACAGGCCTTCCTTCAAGAAATAATAATGATGCTTTAAAACCCTAGTACCAATCCTATCAAATATATAATGCTTATCATGTGTTTGAATACATCCATATACCATCAATTCATTGTCACATTTTTTCAAAACAAATGATATTCATGAATAAAACCATCTGGAAATGATGCAATATTCTAAGGAATGCTGCCAGTATATATAACCCAATTTATAGTTGATTTTATCATAAAGACTCTTGCTGTCAATACAAGTTCATAACTTTGAATAATAATTCAGTTGAGCCTTCAAAGGAAATCACAATAAAAAATATAAAAATTATGACACTCAAAGGTATAAAATAATGTAACTATAAAGAAATGGACTTAATCATAAACACAAATATAAAACCCTAGGATAAAATTGCAAAAAACAACCATAGAGGTAACACGTACTTTTAGGATACGTGATGTCGATTTGAATGGCCGTGTAAAACATAGTTAGCAATTTAGGAAGAATGCTTGATATTAACACTAATAATATTGATATGACAAGTTGATTGGAAAAAGTTTTGTAGAAGGTATCATAAAAGATTTAAGATGGATATTTGATTTTTATTTGAGTAAGTTTTTGAATTGAGGTTGAGGTTAGTGTATTTTGTTTTTATTGTCATAAATGTAAAGTGGTTTTTCAATCATGTTATTATTCATATGTGAATTTTACTGTCAATAATCAAATGTAGTAAGGTTATTTACAGTTTAATATAGGAAAGATGTTGTTACAGAATGTTTAGTGTAAGTCACATTTTAACAAAAAATAAATAAAGTTATTTGGCATCATATGTCAACTCAATTTTAAACTCTACACAAAAATCTAAACTTAAAACCACAAACCTTGATGTTGGTGCTTGATAGATCTATATTTAATATAGATCTATGCCAATAAATGCAAAGTGAACCCCTAATCCTCACAAAGAAAAATATGTGTTGCACCTAGTACCATTGAACTTAATGGTAATACATATATCTATAATGAACATAATGATACACACTTGGAGATTCAATGGCCCCGACATATATTTTAGAGTTGTGTTTAAATTTCCAAAAGAAACTATAGCCTAAGCCATAGAAATGAAATTTTAAAAATAACAATTTTTTAGTGTTTGATTTATTGATTTATGTTGGCGTATGCCTCGTTATTTGTTTCCCACCACAGGGTGATCATCAGACGCTAGCCTATTTTAATGTTGTTCATGCCATCCACTAGGAATTCAAGGTGATTTTTGAAGTCTTTTTCATACAACCGTATTTTAATGGTCGATGTCTATCCGTTATTGCATAAATTTTTTTTTTTTTTTTGATCTAACAATATGCACTTGCTAGATTTGGATTTTCTATGGTGTAGATGCAGCCTTTTTCATGGAGTAGCTGACATTCCATTTTTTAAGGAAGTGGTTTTCAATGTAGTGTAATCGACATCTGTTATTTGGCATATGCATGTCATACATCTATAAAACCAACCTTGTATTTGTAGCATCCACAATAGGTGAGGATATATGGATATTAAATAAGCTTGTTTTCATCAATTGTAGTATCACATCAACAATTCATGGATGATTTTCTCTTGTAAAATAAGTGTTTTTTCATCATGATCTTCGGCTGTAAATAATCACTTTGGATAGAAAAACTGAGCATTAGCCTTCAATATTCATTACACTACAAACTACACTATGCACCTTCTAGATATGCCTTGAGAATTGTGTTTAATTCTTCTAGCTGTAGGGCCCCAGGAGCTATTGTCGGTGGAGGACATGTGCTTACTCCTTCTCCCATCTCTAGTCTCCAGGTTTACTCTTTTTCTTTTCATGTGACAACCTCATATTTCCATTGATGAATTACAAATTATATGCTAACCAATTCGATTTGTTTAATTATGGTCTTAGGTTCCCACTATCGTTATTCCATCTCTTAGGTGTTATCCATCTCGAAATCCATTTGACGACAAGTGTGGGCGTTCCCCTAGTGGATCCTCCTTCTATTTCTTCACTTTTATGGGAACTCTATCTACATGTGTCTGTTAGTTTCTCAGATGCTTCTTCCTCACCTGCAATAGGATCTCGACCGCCAAGGATACTTATTCTCTAATAGATAGGTCTGCAATATTTTTGTCTATACTTCCATTGCATACTTTGCTTACTATTATTCTTCCTTTCACTGTGATTTTAGACTCAAGCTAGGAAAATCTTGATCATAATGGAATAATTAGGACTATTATATTGACTGGGTGAACCTGATCATTGTTTCATTAATATAAACCGTATCGTATGGACCATGGGCACCATCTCTCTAATTCATTGAGTCACCTTGCACCTCAAACAAGATTTCTTCTTTGATCCACAATGGATCTTATCTTGATTGCATATTATTTTTAGATATGTAAATGTCTTTGGGCCCCACCTCATCCCCATTCCTCTCCTCTTCTGTTTGCAACTGACGTCGTAACCCTTTCCCAGTGAGACAATGTCACCCACTATCATGACTCACCATCTGTGCAACAACATTTAGGAATACATGGCCATGAGAAAAACCATGCCATGTGCAGCCAAGGTGTATTCCATTTCACTTGGATCAACAAAGAAAAATATGGTGAATGAGTATTGCATCCACTTTGATCAACATCAAAATAAATGGATTAGATTAAAGAAGACCCAACCATCAACTAGTATGAAAACCAATTCATTTCCTTATTATATTTGCAACTCATGTGACATTGAACAAAGTGAATAGAGTGGATGAGTCAAGGAAAACATACCAAGGTAGTTTGGTTGTGAAATATATATTTCTTGTAACAAGCCTCAAATTTTAAAACATAAAAAAAATTCTATAACCATATATCTTCACACATAATAATAAAAACCTAAATGTTACAAGGCATTATAAACAAATAAAGAGTTTTAAGCATAATCCTGTCCATATGAAATGATCATCATCTTCCTTAGAACTGAGAAACTCTTTTCCAAAAAAAGAGATAGATTTCCAAACAAAGCTCAAAAAGCTAAGGTATTGTTCTTCCATGAGAAACATTCCACAGTTTCGATTCCATGTTTTGCATTATGTATTATCCTTTCTACTGCAAAAAGATGGGAACCAGAAACACAAAGTGCGATGGAGTCCTTCGAACCATTTTCCACCCTCTTCCTTCCACTGTGGAATCTGGGAATCATAACACAACTAAATGACCTTCTTGTATTTTGACTTTTCACCTTCTAAATTATACCTTTCTTCCTTCTGCTTCGGACCTCGAAACTCATAAAATCCATGAAATGATCACTTGGTCTTTCATCTTTTTTCCTTACGACTTCTACCATTCTGTCTTTCTCCACAGACCTAAAAATTCAGAAAATCCATGAACAAACACTTTGCATTTCTACCTTCCGCCTTTTGACTTTCGCGTTTCTGAATTTCATTGTGGACCTTGGAAATTAGAAAACCCATAGAATGAGCACTTTGCATTTCTAGCTTCTTCCTTCCAAATACTTCCTTTCTTCCTTTTGCATCAGCTTTCTACATTGTTGATCCTTGTAGAGACAACCTTGACTGCCGAACTCGCACCTCAACCAAGCTTGCTTCTTTCATCCACAATGAAGCTTATCTCGATTATAGATTCATTTTAGATATGTACATGTTTTTGGGCCCCACCTTGGCCGCATTCCCCTCTTCTTTTGTTTGTAATTGACGTCATTACCCTTTCCCAGTGAGAGAATGTCACCCACTGTCATGACTAACCATCTGTGCAACAAAATTTAGGAATACATGGCCATGAGGAAACCCATGCCATGTGCGGCCAATGTGTACTACATTTCACTTGGATCAACAAAGAAAAATATGGCCAATGAGTATTGCATCCACTTTGATCAACATCAAAATCAACGGATTGGATTAAATAAGACACAACCATTAACTAGTCAGAAAAATGATTCATTTCCATATTATACTTGCAACTTCTATGACATTGAACAAAGTGAACAGAGTGGACAAGTTGAGGAAAAAGTACCAAGCTAGGTTTGTTTTGCAAGATAGATTTCTTGTAACAAATCTCAAATTTCAAAACATAAAATAATTCTATAACCATATATCTTCAAACATAATCATGAAAAACTAATTTTTACAAGGAATTCTAAACCAATAAATAGTTTTAAGCATAATCCTTGCCATATGAAATGATCATCAACTTCCTTAAAACTCAAAAAAAATTTTACAAAAAAAGGATAGATTTCCAAACAAAGCTCAAAAATCTAAGGTATTGTTCTTTCACTAGAACCATTTCGCAGTTCCAATTCCATGTTCTGTATTCTGCATTATCCTTAGGACTACAAAAATATGGGAACCGAAAACACAAAGTGTGATGGAGTCCTTCAAACCATTTTTCCCCCTCTACCTTCCACCGTTCTACTTTCCACCCTTCTGCCTTCTGCTGTATAATATGGGAATTAGAACTCAATGAAATGACCATATTTTATTTTGACTTTTTGCCTTTCTTCCTTCCACTGCAGACCTTGGAACTCATAAAATCCATGAAATGATCATTTGGTATTTCGGCTTTTTGCTTTCCAACTTCTACCATTTTGCCTTCTGCTGTGCACCTCAGAAGTCAAAAACTCCATTAACAAATAGTTTGGATTTCAACCTCCCTCTTTTCGAATTACGACTTCCTCCTTTCCTCCTTCCGTTGCAGACCTTGGAAATTAGAAAATGCACAAAACGAACACTTTTCATTTCTATCTTCTTCCTTTCAACTTTCTCCTTTCTTCCTTCTGCATCGGCTTTCTGCACCATTGATCCTTGCAGAGACAACCTTGACCATCGATCCTGCTTTGATGTAGAAATGAGATCTTGAAAACTCCAAGCTCCATTCTCTTAATCCTTGAATTTCTGCCTTCTTCATTCCGCATCGACTTTCTGTGCTATAGATCCTTGCAGAGACAACCTTAACCGTCAATATTGATTTGATGTGGAAATTGGAGTTCATAAGCTTAATAGTTTTCCTTGTCTTATTTCTTGTTTCCTACCTTCCACCTTCCGCAACATCTATAAACTGTTGATCTCTTCTACAACTTTAATCCTAACCATTGATCTACTTTCTTTTATGGATCATTGTTTAAATGTGTGGATCAACATTTATCATTGTGGAATCAACTAGTTGTGGTTTGACTTGGGTCTTTTATTTTACTATAAATTAAACCGAATCTAGACGTTAAATATGGATTCATACCATGAATTAAGGTTTTCTCCTCATGTACATAGATTGCATTCATAACATCAAAAATATATAGATCCAAACCATAAAACAACATTATTAGATCCATTGACAATCCAAGTTCAAAATGTAGAAGTAAAGGAAGATTTACATAAATCGAATTATTTAGGAAAAACATAGTAGAATATCCGATTAGTTACAACAATAAAGGATGTGAAAAACTTGGAAAGTAAATGATGCAAAGAAGACCAATATCAATGGACGAGGTTAATCGAGGGAGTCAATCAAAGGCTATGAGCTATTTCACTCGGTGAAATAGCACAATCAAAGAAAATCCTGACAGGTATGATACTTTATGAAATCCTCCCTAGGCCCAATGAAGTCCACCATCGATCTAGATTTGACGGTCGTTTGGTCATTTCACTAGTGAACTAGAAAGGGAGTTAAAAACTGGAGATGAGAGTGAAATCATGTATGAAATCAGAACCACAGTGGATTTGAAATACACTCTTGGTTGAACGATTGTGGGACCATTGGCCGGGTGAGGATAATTTAGCAGATCTTCCAAGTTTAGAACTGGACTAAATTCTAGTGACAATCAATCTAAAGAATATTACAAAGAAGATTGTCAATTGGATTCAGGTAGCAAAAATTTAAGGTGTTCTCATAAGAAACAATGAAAATCATAGCTCGACACCAAGACAAACATTATCATTTCAATCAACATTCTATAATTGAGAAACAAAATTAATGAAGATTAAGTAACATTGATAAAGACTGGAAAACACCATTAAAAGTAGTAATAAGATTTGAAACATAGGATTCGAATCATATATACATACTCATGAATTTTAAATCAATCAAGTATTGATTTTGAAACCATTAACAGATTTACAACGGTCAGAACTAAGTAATTCTACTCAGAACAAAATATAAATTTCTACAGTAATAACATTGGACATATTAAATAAACCTCATAGAAGCAGAGAGATTTGTTCTACAGAAAAATGCATACATAATACTGCTTAGAATCATAATTGGGCGCTCACATGAATTTTGTTCCACTTTTTAGTGCCACTAAAGAAATCGGAAACGCACTTCCGAAGTGTAAATCGATAATGCATATGCGTTATTGATGGTAAGTTCGGAAGAACCCAATCCCAAAGACAAGGATAAGGTTAGTAAGGCAGTATTGCATATGTGTTCTGTAAAAGTTAAATATCGTATATGCAATATATATCACAAGTGCGATATGGAAAACAAAACAGAGGCCGCGGGCCTCACTTTGTCCTTTGCATAGTGAGCATTTCGGGAGAGTGATAAACCACACCAACGATTTGTGTTTGAGCATTTGGAGGTCGATTTGGACGTGGTTGTGGAGGTGGCTTGGATCCAATGGTAGGTAACTACTCATTTCAATTACAGTTTGTTTTCAATTATTTATTGTTTTTTTTTAATTTCATAGTTTTTATATTTATTTAAAACAAATTTAATAAAAAAAATTGAATTAAATCAAAGAATGATAAATTGAAAAAATTTGTATTTTGTTGTTTAAATATTAACAGATAACAGAAATGAGCAAGATAATGTGGAAAACAAACCCACTAATAACCAAGAACCTAACCCAAACATGAACCCAAACCCAAACCTGGAGGGGGCAGAAGACCAAAACTCAGAGATTCTGGCATGTTTGGCTTCAATGAGGCTCCTTAGCTCATCTATTAGAGGGGGGCAGGGATTATTTTAAGGAACCATACTTATTTAACAATGTATAAATGTTGGTGAATATTACCAATTCTTAAAACACCAACTATAAAATGATTGGCGATGTTTTCAAAAAAAAAATTAATTTACAAGGATTTCATATCATTTATATAATAATTTGGAGATTTTTAGGGTGAAAAAAGTTTACCCCATCAAAATTGGGCGAAACAGGGCTTCAAAAAATGCAAAATGTTGAATCTTTTTTGGGAGAAAAACATGGAAAAATAGCCCACTGGGCTAAATTTCACCCCGAAAATTATCCCTAGAGGGGGGGATCATTTGATACAACCTTTAGCTGATGCATTGGACACAATAAGAAACACAATTGTCAATGCCCAAGGAGCTCTATACAACATTAGCTCATACAGAGAATCCAGGAGGCAATACTACTCCGATGGTTTGAGTTATAAAGACATCAAAGACCTAAACATTACAAAAGAACAATTATTTTCATTATTCTTGGACCCTAGCACCGAATTGGTTCCACCAACCAATTGAGCACACATTTCCATAGACTGGTCCATGGAACCAAATATAAAGGCCAATTGGATGAATTGTTGGTATATGGTCTTCGACGAAGACCCTCATGGGAATAGGGACATCCCATTTTATTTCCTTAGGAAGTTGTATGCAGAATTCATCCTAGGGAAACATTACAACTATTTTTATATCTTATGCTTCCAGGGTGTTGGTCATGGGATTCCCCAAGATAGGGAAGGGGCTAGGACGGATCCTAACTGTGTGACATGCCCTCCACGTACACCAAAACCCCCTTGGATATATCCTCATGCAGGTTCGGTGCTTGAGGATACAAAGGAGGCCTTATTTGACTTGGAAGATACATTGCTTCAGCACGGTACTGATGTCCAAGGAAATGTATGCCAAGGGGTTGGCACTTCTAAGGACAGCCCATCGCATAGTAAGGATCCATCTATAGATAGCACATGAGACACAGAGCGTTAAGAGCATCGTGTTACTCCACACCCTTGCACATCGTGTGTAGGCATATGCTATGGACCTGCTTCAAACTTCTAGGACAATGGATTACTTCGATTTGTAAGTAAAACTCATTATTTTCATACTATATTTTGTTTCATATCACAATTTTCAATTGTTTCACAATTTATTTCTATTTAATTATCTAACAAATTATGTGAACAAATATACTGTTGGTGTCCCATGGCACCCCAGAGTCGCATAGTCCGCTAATTAATGTTGAGAACATTGATGCTGGTGTCAATATTGCATATGGGTTTGGTTCTTCACCATTAGCGGTAAGAACTATACTTTTTAATTTGTCAATGTTATTTAAATATTTATAGTAGAGGTTGTAACATTCAATACATCCAAATTTTGATACAATATGTTTTATGCAGGGTGATCACGATGAGTACATTGAATCCTAGCCTAGTTCCTCTCATGTAGAGGTAGATTCCCACACACATGTATTATTTTAATTATTCTTTTAATTATGTTTCGCTTTATTTGGAAAAATCATTTTTTGTCCATCATGTATATGTCTCGTTTTCTTTGTATTATCTGACATTGACATCTGTTACTTTATGTAGGCATCCACTAATCCATTGGTGCTTTAAGAGCACCAAATTGAGGTTGTTGCCAACCCACCTCTTCCCCCCTGCTAGGTACATGTATGTTTCGCTTTCTTTGAAAACATCATTTTCTGTCCATGTAGTATAGGTCTATGATTATTTTTATTATCTGAATTTGACATATGTTATTTTATGCAGGCTTCTAGTGAGGCACCGGTGCATGAAGAGCACCAGATCGATGGCCCACCTATGATGAGCCAGCAGGTGCATTTATGTATCGCTTTCTTTTAATTGTGATTTTAATGATTCAACGTGTAATTTTTTAATTTTTTAAAATTGTCTAATTGTATCTTTATCCTTTTGTACGTAGGAACGTGAGTTTGATGAATATGTCCAAAAAGTGAGATTCTTCACTAGTACAAGTAGAATTCCTTTTCTCTTGTTGCTACTTAATCGATCCACTGGTTACACACCTCCTCATGTCCCAGGTATATTTATACATGGCAACTCTTGCTTATACTACTTTTTGTACATGCAAGTATATTTTTCCTTATTGCCCCCATTGATATGTCTCTTTTTCTTTGTATTATATGACATTGACATATGTTACATTATGCAGGAATCTATTGAGACAGTGGTGCTTGAAGAGCACCAAAGCGACCAAATCAGTGATCCACCTCTGACGGGCCAGTAGGTACGTTTATGTATTGCTTTCCTTGTATGTTTATGTATGGTTTTCTCTGATTTGGTGCTTTCTCTTTGTACATTTATGTATCGATTTGACATATGTTACTTTATGTAGGAATCTATTGAGACAGTGGTGCTTGAAGAGCACCAAAGTGAGGTTGTTGACCCACCTCTGATGAGCCAGCAGGTGAGTTTATGTATCACTTTCTTTGTACGCTTATGTATGGATTTCTCTGATTTGGTGCTTTCTCTTTGTACGTTTTTGTATGTTTATGTATCACTTTGACATATGTTACTTTATGTAGGAATCTATTGAGACAATGGTGCTTGAAGAGAACCAAAGAGAGGTTGTTGTTGACCCACCTCTTCCCCCCATCTAGGTACGTGTATGTTTCGCTTTCTTTGGAAACATCATTTTCTTTCCATGTAGAATATATGTCTCTAATTCTTTTTATTATCTGAAATTGACATATGTGTTACTTTATGCAGCATTCTAGTGAGGCACCGGTTCTTGAATAGCACCAAATCGGTGACCCACCTATGACAAGCCAGCTGCTACGTTTATGTATCGTTTTCTTTATACATTTGTCTATCGCTTTCTCTGCTTTGGTTCTTGAAGAGAGCCAAATTGGTGACCCACCTCTTGCCCCCCAATGTACATGTATATTTGTTGACATTGGCATATATAAATTTTTTATGCAGCTTGATAGTGAGCAAGTGGTGCATGAAGAGCACCCAATCGGGGTCACTGCTAGTGAGGCACCATGACCCACCATTACTTACTCATGTATAGTAAGTAAAAATGCTATATTGGTTTGGAATTTGAAAAAATACACATAGAATTTTTATAGGTTGGTAAACTAACTTATAAAATTTGGTTTTTCTGCAGTCTCCACTGGTGCGACCTATCCCTCTTGTTCAGCGATGGGAATGACCAGTGAGTAGTTGAAAAATAAAGCTAAACTTCTTTGAAGACATTGGCAATGGCAGCGAAAGGGGGGATAAGTAGAATAAATGTATAGGGGGGATACCTAGATGTAATTTTTTTTTTATACAAACAGATGTACAGTTTGATCCACTATTTTGTATTATGGTTGACTTGATCTTGGAACATGATATGTGTGGTTCACATGTGTGCTAGTATGAATTTCCAATACTTAAAGGAATAATTTATGACTCATCAACTTTTTAACATTATGGCTATCCTCAACTTCTTAACATCATAACCATACCATACACTACCTAAATTACATACACTAACATCATAACACTAAGTCATGCATGCATGTGTAATATACCATATCATAACCTACAATACCCTATGATACTAACATCATACCATACTATTTTAATATAATATACCATATCCTACAATACTAACATAATACCCTACAAACCCTAGTTCCATCTCATAACTTCTAAAGAGCTCACTAAACAATAAGTCATGCATGCATACGTAATATACCATATCATACCCTACAATACCATATGATACTAACATCATACCATACTAACATACAATAAAATACCCTACAATACCCTATGACAATAACATCATACCATACTAACATACTATCACATACCCTACAATACCCTATGATACTAACATCATACCATACTAGCATTCAATAACATACCATAACATACCATACTAACATCATACCATAATAACATGCACAACACCATACCATACATGTACATGTGTTTCTAGTTCCATCTCATAACTTGTAAAGAGGTCACTAAACCTTAGTTACATGTCATAACTTGTCAACCCTAGTGATATCATGCAAATTGGTGTTCATGAAACCCTAGCTGGTTTCCATTTTGTACATGTCCATGTGTTTCTAGTTCCATTTCATAACTTATAAAGAGGTCACTAAACCCTAGTTCTATTTCATAACTTGTCAACCCTAGTGATAGCATGCAAATTGGTGTTCATGAAACCCTAGTTGGTTTCCAATTTCTACATGTCCATGTGTTTCTTCTTCCATCTCATAACTTGTAAAAAGGTCACTAAACTCTAGTTTCATCTCATAACTTGTCAACCCTTGTGATAGCATGCAAATTGGTGTTCATGAAACCCTAGTTGGTTTCCAATTTGTACATGTACATGTGTTTCTAGTTCCATCTCATAACTTGCAAAGAGGTCACTAAACCATAGTTCCATGTCATAAACCATAGTTCCATGTCATAAGTTGTGAACCCTAGTGATAACATGCAAATTGGTGTTCATGAAACCCTAGTTGGTTTCCAAATTGTAAATGTCCATGTGTTTCTAGTTCGATCTCATAACTTGTAAAGAGGTCACTAAACCCTAGTCCCATGCCATAACTTGTCAACCCTAGTGATGGCATGCAAATTGGTGTTAATGAAACCCTAGTTGGTTTCCAATTTGTACATGTCCATGTGTTTCTAGTTCCATATCATAACTTGTAAATTTCTCACTATACCCTAATTCCATCTCATAACTTATCAACCCTAATGATAGCATGCAAATTGGTGTTCATGAAAACCATGACGGTTTCCAATTTGTACATGTCCATGTGTTTCTAGTTCCATCTCATAACTTGTAAATTACTCACTAAACCCTAGTTCCATCTCATAACTTGTCAACCCTACTGATAGCATGCAAATTTGTGTTCATGAAACCCTAGTTGGTTTCCAATTTGTACATGTCCATGTGTTTCTAGTTCCATCTAATAACTTGTAAATTGCTCACTAAACCCTAGTTCCATCTCATAACCTGTCAACCCTACTGATAGCATGCAAATTGGTGTTATTGAAACCCTAGTTGGTTTCCAATTTGTACATGTCCATCTGTTTCTAGTTCCATCTCATAACTTCTAAATAGGTCACTAAACCCGAGTTCAATGTCATAACTTGTCAACCCTAGTCAAATCATACAAATTGGTGTTCATAAAACCCTAGTTGGTTTCCAATTTGTACATGTCCATGTGTTTCTAGTTCCATCTCATAACTTGTAAATAGGTCACTAAACCCTAGTTCCATGTCACAACTTGTCAACCCTAGTGATATCATGCAAATTGGTGTTCATGAAACCCTAGTTGGTTTCCAATTTGTACATGTCCCTATGTTTCTAGTTCCATCTGATAACTTGTAAATTACTCACTAAACCCTAGTTCCATCTCATAACTTGTCAACCCTACTGATAGCATGCAAATTGGTGTTCTTGAAACCCTAGTTGGTTTCCAATTTGTACATGTCCATGTGTTTCTAGTTCCATCTCATAACTTCTAAAGAGGTCACTAAACCCTAGTTCCATGTCATAACTTGTCAAACCTAGTGATATCATGCAAATTGGTGTTCATAAAACGCTAGTTGGTTTCCAATTGGTACATGTCCATGTGTTTCTAGTTCCATCTCAGAACCTGTAAATAGGTCACTAAAACCTATTTCCATGTCATAACTTGTCAACCCTAGTGATATCATGCAAATTGGTGTTCATGAAAACCTAGTTGGTTTCCAATTTGTACATGTCCATGTGTTTCTAGTTCCATTTCATAACTTGTAAAGAGGTCACTAAACCCTAGTTCCATGTCATAACTTGTCAACCCTAATGATAGCATGCAAATTGGTGTACATGAAACCCTATTTGGTTTCCAATTTGTACATGTCCATGTGTTTCTAGTTCCATCTCATAACTTGTAAAGAGATCACTAAACCCTAGTTCCATCTCATAACTTGTCAACCCTAGTGATAGGATGCAAATTGGTGTTCATGGAACTCTAGCTGGTTTCCAAATTGTACATGTCCATGTGTTTCTAGTTCCATTTCATAACTTTTAAATTTCACACTAAGCCCTAGTTCCATCTCATAACTTGTCGACCCTACTAATAGCATGCAAATTGGTGTTCATGAAACCCATGATGGTTTCCAATTTTTACTTGTCCATGTGTCTCTAGTTCCATATCATAACTTGTAAATTGCTCACGAAACCCTAGTTCCATCTCATAACTTGTCAACCCTGCTGATAGAATGCAAATTGGTGTTCATGAAACCCTAGTTGGATTCCAATTTGTACATGTCCATGTGTTTCTAGTTCCATCTCATAACTTATAAATTGCTCACTAAACCCTAGTTCCATCTCATAACTTGTGAGCCCTACTGATAGCATGGAAATTGGTGTTCATGGAACCCTAGTTGTTTTCCAATTTGTACATGTCCATGTGTTTCTAGTTCCATCTCATAACTTGTAAATAACTCACTAAACCCTAGTTCCATCTCATAACTTGTCAACCCTACTGATAGCATGCAAATTGGTGTTCATGAAACCCTAGTTGTTTTCGAATTTGTACATGGAAACGTAATTAAATGTATATTAAACTAAAAACATCAAAAAATGTAAATTTCAACAACTCGAGAGCATGTTATTTTCCAAATTCTATTTGTTGATGTCTAAATACACCGTTCTTGGCACCTCCAATGTGCTATAGATTGTGTTTGTATCCTAGGCACATGGAAGGCTAGACATTAGTAACATCATAATAAAAAAAAGAGTACCCAATGAAAATGTGCAAACATGATTTATAGATAACTCACCCAAGGTCTCGTGTTTATAGTGTCCAGTATCCTTGAAATAATATTATGCTTGTGAATGGTATCGGTCAATCACATGTTTATTACATTGGGAATACACTAAGGGTAAATAATTGAAATTGTGCTTCAACATTCACTTTAAAGGTTAAATAATGCACCTGACAATGCACTCAGACGAGTAGGCCATCTAGATCATCTCTAGTGAAGATGGTGTCCATCAATCTTTCGTGCTCTATATGAGGTATCAAGTATCGTACATGTGACCTATTTTTGTGACCAAGTGTGCGTAGCTTTATGTTTATACCAACTACTAGGTTGGTGAAGTGGTATACAATAGCTCCTAGTCTATAATCCTGATATAAATACCCAGCATGCCTTTTCTATTGTGCTGCAAGTTTCAAGTACTCCCCTTTTATAACCATCGAGCTAGTTGGGAATTCAATATTTTCAGCATCTATAATAGGTTCGAGAATGGTTTGTTTCCCCTCTAAGAAACACGCCAACCAATAGTGAGAACTCCATTCATTATTTTTTGGGGAAACAACTGCATATATTTGACTTGTGAAAGGAAATAGGTCAAGTTAACAATACATTTTTTAAATAAGGTCTTACATTTCTAATTTCTACATAAATTAAATTCTACATAGGTCAAGTAAACAATACATAAATGCATTTTCTAATTTAAGTACTACTCATGTACCTTCTTGTACGAGATATGATATGTGATGACAGTCTATATAAATATGTGTCTTATCATCTTCCAAATGGTCTATTTCATTAACCACGTTGAAATTGGTGCCAAGTGTCACTCGATCCCATGTATGAGCAGTATCTGTATACCGATAATCATCCCTTTCATCAATGCTACAAGAATTGCAAAACCAAGCCTTCAGTCTTGTCCAAATTTGTAGGGCCGAGTTGTTCGAGCTTCTAATTGAATGAAACTATAGAGTTCCATGCACTATGTTCACTCTATGTGTTTGGGATCGGTCCACATTTGTCACCTCCCAGAATAATCTTTGCACTAGGTTTTTCCTTGTTGCTTGTTCTCCCATGACAGTTGCACACGATTTAACTATAGATATAGCATCCCAAAGACAAGCACCTGTAAACTTCATCTCTTCCCTTCGAAGGGCAGTTTTAATGCATGCACTAGCACCATCGTGCTCTCGTTTTCCTTGACCAGTTTCAAAGTAGTTCCATACATGTGGCACCTTGTATTTTATGTGCAAAAAACACAACCATTCAAATACGTGTGCATTCTTGAACTGTCGAGCACAACCATCTGACCAAATGAAATGATGATAAAATGGTATATTCATAGCTATCACATGATCATAGAATAATTTAAATCAATGTTGCACGTAATGGATTTCATGGGTCTCGTCGTCACCTATGTAGAAGTGACTTTCTTTCAGTATCACATGTTTCTCTTCATTACTATCTGGCCCATGTCGATATGTGATATGCACCATTATGTTCATCTTCTCTGAGTGATAGACTAATAGTATTGAATTTTTATGTCATTTTGTGGTTGTAGGGTGTAATTTTCCACAAATTCAACCACTGATAGTACTTTTCTGATAGGGAAGGTGTCCCGACATATTCTAAATTGCTCATCTTACCACCGTGCCATATAGACATGTTGAATGTACTATTGGATCTTTCCACAAAACTCTGAAATAAAATCACATACTTGCACCTGGTGTAAAAAAATAAACAGTGTTATAAAACCACATAAAAAAATGTGTACATGAATATTAATATGTCAATATTCAACAATTTACCTATGAAGTCACCAATTTAATCTTCCTGCTTTCTTCCTCATCATGTAGCTGATATGTCTCATACTGATAGTTCTGCTTCTCGACAATTGAATTCCCAAATGCTTGATCTTCACTTTCATGGATGCAATCAGAGCATAATGATATCCCACCACAATTGTTGCAAGAACCATCTACACATTTTTTTATTAATGTGTCTGCCCATCTCACCTCGGACACATTATGCTATGGATGAAATATCTAGATGACATTGGCGGTACTATACTTGAGCATTCCTGCACATGGTTAGGATGTAAAAGACTCTATGTGTTATCTACAACAACAAGTGTTCTAGATGGTATTTATTCTAACATACCAAGGCTTTCATTTTTCAAAAGATCATTTCCTGAGCCTTAGCTCTATGTGGGCAACTTTAAACATCTTGAACATTTGAGTTTGTGTCATGTCAAAATAATGTTTAACATGAGGTTCATTATTTCTAGAACCCCTACAATGTTTTAAAACATCCTTCATGTTAGAATAAGGCCTAGTGTTATCGTGCCAAAACATGTGCACTAGGCCCTTCACTGCTTCGACTAACTTTATGTCTTTGTAGGGAAACTTGCCGCTAAATGCCAATAATGTTTCCATTTGTACCTCTACATCAAGGTTGTCTCTTCTTACTAAATGTTTTTTAAGTGTCTTTGGATGTAAATCCACAATTTGTGATGTGCATTTAAGTAAACGATGTTGTGTTGTGGATCTACATACAATTGATTCAGTCAATACACGACGAGCCACATTGCAGTCCTATGAACGAGTTCTTTTACCAATCGATGTGAATGCAGCAATAAGAGATTTAACAATGTGATTACTTGATTCGATATTCTTCATTGTTCTTATGCCTAAATTTCTGCTAACGGTTTCCATATTGCTAGATTAAGCAAAGCTAAAAATAATTGGGATTTACCGGCTTCGGATTTGTTATCAAAATATTGTTTCATTATTTGAGAACAATGACGAAGGATATTGCATTTAGCCAGCTTACCTTCCATGGAAGTCAATTCTCTCTCGTCCACTTGTATGGGTTTAGGAGTTCTCTTTCGTTTTGATGCAAAATTTCTTGCTGTTTGAAATGCTGGAGTGACGTTTACATCCACTACAGGATGACAACTTTGATTAGGATATTGAACCACTAGCCATGGTTGTTGCTGAGTCACTCTTGCATTGGGAGTAACATAATTATTGAACTCTTCACAATATTGTCAGTTTACTAATGGATCAATAATATCAACTTTGGTATAACCAACTTCGTCTAATGTTGCATTATCTTCCTCAGCCTCTACGTCAGGTATCTGTTGAGGGGGAATGGGAGCTATTTGTTCATGTAATGAATGCCGATGATTTCTTGAATCTTTCCTCTTTTTTTATTTTTTATTTTCAGCTTCTTCCAATGTAATCACCTTCCTCGCTGACTTTCTACCTCGATTACGTACATTACCCATTGAAATCCACCCAAACTTGTACAAAACTATGGAATTATGTAAGTAATGATTAAATTGCATGTTGAACAGTTCTCTGTGCACGGGTTCAGAAGAGTTATGTCTTTTGCTACAGTAAACTTGTCCCACAACACACAACCCAACATTTTTTATATAACACATATCACATATGCGATATAATGCACCTCCGTTTTATCGCATATGCGATATGGATACAATGCTTTTTAATTAATGGGCAGTTTTTTTACATGATCTCCAAAATGCATATGCGATATATCACATATGCGATTTAGTGCATATCAAATACAAAACTTGACATTACATGGGGTGTATCATGGACCAACATTAAACACATATTTCATTAAATTTGGAAATATTATATTACAAGGACTTCATCCACAATTTTTTTTTTTTTGAAATCTCTAAATACGTATTCTATTAAATCTAGAAAAATCAACTCAAAGAACTATTCCATTAAATTTGGAATAATTAATCCAATGAACTACTTTCTCAATTAATATTTTTTATTTATTTCAAGTAAAAATTTAGTATTCAACTATTCAAAAGGAAATATTACATCTCAATTAGAACTAGAGGAAATATTACATCTCAATTACAACTAGATGGGTTAGATCTAAAATTTAGAACTTTTGCTAGATTGAGTTCCTTCAAAATGAGGAAAGTCATAGCCTTTGAATCCTACATAATTTATATTAATATTATCTATAGGTTGTATTAGATGGTAAGTTGATTAAATTATTTTATGACATAATATCAACATTGTAGTTGTTACTACAACAATTATAAACATTCTCATAGTAATTATTTTTGTCTTTGTTATGTATGTTGTTTTATTTTTGGAAATTGGCACCACTTATAATCAAAATGAAAAAATATGTTATGACTTTAAAG
>LPNX010386739.1:47811-58675 GCA_001517045.1 Pseudotsuga menziesii
ATTAGGGGAAAGAGCTTTCTACAAGGTTACATCATTGATGATTCTAGAAGTTGTCAAGCCATGTATAAGGAGCTTATTTTTAAGAAGATTGGAGCTCATGACATACTTTAAGTGGATTGGATTAGGTTTTGACACTACAACAAGATAATGTGATAAAGTCTTTACCAACATTATTCAATCCATCTCTTCTCAAATTGCTCACTCTAGGGATTTTGGAATAGTTCAACCTTCTTGTAGCTCGAGAGATCTAGGAGGATTTAGGTGTTGATGAGAGTGGATTAAAGTCACAACTTGATATGGGTCGAGAACTTGGAAAGAAGGTAATTTTCAAAATTTTTTTTTTTTAAAATACATTCCGTCGCTTAAGCGACACCTGGAACTGTCGGTTTTGCGACGCATATGTCCTGGAGGTGTCAGTTAAGCGACGCCGGTAGGTGTCAATGTTGTTAACAATTTTCGTTGCCATCGCTTAATAAGTGTCAGATAACCGACGATGTACATTCAACCGACGGTTAGTTAAGTGTCGCCTAAGCGACGGTTACTTAGGTGTCGGATAACCGACGACAAGTTTTTGACGCTTATGAAAAAACCAAAGTGTCGTAGATGTGACAGGGAAGTGTCAAAAATCCGACATGACAGCCGTCGGATTTTTGGTCGAAATGTAGTAGTGCCTTTTCACCTAACATTTCACCCTCAACCATTTCATCCTCACAGACATTAACTATGATCCCTTTGACAATGCACATGCTTGTTCCCATGCACTCATGTGTAAGAGAAAACTTTTTGCATGTTAATGTAAGCCTATCTTGGGGAGCATTTACTTGATGATCATGACAATGAGGTTCCAAATCTGATTCTGGCAAAATCTCATAAGATCCCAATGGACCCCTAGTGTATTTTCAAATCTTGTTGGATGTGGCAAAAGAGCATCATGTTTTAACACCTTCTCAATGTTAACCAGTATGGATCCTTTATTTACCATACTTCCATGCACCTTATGACCAATCTTTGTATTGAATATGGAGCCTTCACCCATCGTCACTCCACATTGCAAAACATATACCTTGTCTCCAATAGCAAATGCAGAAGAGACATTTCCAAATATACAACAAATTAGACAAACTTAGTATTTGCTCAAAAAAATAAGCAATGTACTATAAAAAACACTTAACATGTGCTTCAAGATTTTGATTTACCTTTGTTATGCCTCAAATCTATGATCTTCCATGGATGTAAGTCCCCTTCATCAATATATTCCACAATCAAATGTGGTTCAATAACATCAATTATCAAAACCATAACATATCATACATTAAGCCTTTCTCCACCATAATGAGTTGCAGTATATGTAGATTCAACCCTTCCTAGTCCAATAACTTGACCATTAATTAGGAGGTTAACATAGTCCCTCTTATCAAAATTATATTTTCCATTGTAACTCCTCCCAATTTTTGTAAGACATTTGAATTGTAGTTTGTAATTAAAGTTAAACCATATGAAGTGTATGTTCAAAAAGGTAATATAGTTGCAATAATTCAAAACAATAGGGTAGCCCTTTTGTATGCCACGAAACATTGTTCCCTTACATCTTGTGCATGCTAGCAAAAGGGAATTTACATATAAATTACATAAAATATATATGAAGAGATAGCAATAAGAGTTCCAAGAAGCATTAGAGAATGATAGATATCAACTTAGATAAAACCACCAAATTCCTATTTGACTTTGGACATAGCATTTATATTATTGATGTATGTGTATGAATGTAATGGAAATCTAGCTAGAGTTAGATTCCGTTTTTAAAACGTTGCACGATAAATAAAAGTTAATGTGTGTTAGTTTTCATACTGTAGTTTTTCATCTAACAGAACCACATTGTCATCAATCACATTACACCATAATGGAAATCTAGTTGGTGTTAGTTTCCATTCATAAAACATTGCATGGTGACTAAAAGCTAATCTATGTTAGTTTTCGTAAGGTAGTTTGTCATCTAACACACCCACATTGTCATCAAATACATTACACCATAATGAAAATCTAGTGGAGTTAGCTTCCTTCTAACAACATGGCATGGTGAGTGAAACCTAACCTGTGATAGCTTTCATAAGGAAGGTTTCCATCTAACACAACTACATTGTCATCAATCACATTGCACCACGATGGAAATCTAGATGGAGTTAGTTTTAATTCTTAAAACATTGCACAGTTAGTGAAAGCTAAAGTGTGTTACTTTTTCATGAGGTATTTATTCATCTTACACAACCATATTGTCATCAATCACATTGCACCATGATGGAAATCTAGCTTGAGTTGGCTTTCGTTCTTAAAACATTGCACTATGAGTGAAAGGTGATGTGTGTTAATTTTCATATGGTAGCTTTCTATATAAAACAACCACATTGTCATCAAATATATCACACCATGATGGAAATCTAGCTGGAGTTAGTTTTACTTTTAACAACATGGCATGATGAGATAAATTTAATGTGTGTTAGCTTTCATAAGGTAGTTTTTCATCTACCACAACCACATTTTCATCAATCACATTGCACCGCAATGGAGATCTACTTCGAGTTAGATTTCATCCTTAAATCGTTGCATGGTTGGTGAAATCTAATGTGTGTTAGATTTCATAATGTAGTTTTCCATCTAGCACAACCACATTGTCATCAATCACAATTCACCATGATCGAAATCTATTTGGAGTTACCTTTCATTCTTAAGACATTGCACGGTGAGTAAAAGCTAATTTGTTAGTTGTCATAAGTTAAGTTTTCCATCTAACACAGCCACATTGTCCTACATTATACCATGATGGAAATTTAGCTGGAATTAGCTTTCCTTCTAACAACATGTCATGATGAGTGAAAGCTAATGTGTGTTAGTTCATTGCACCATGATGGAAAGTTAGTTGGAGTTAGCTTTTGTTCTTAAAACATTGCACGTTGAGTGAAAGTTAATGTGTGTTAGTTTTCATAAGGTATTTTTCTATCTAAAACAAACACATTGTTATCAAATACATAACAAGATGATGGAAATCTAGCTATAATTAGCTTAACTTTTAACAACGTGTTAGTTGTCGTTCTTAAAGCATTGTATGATGAGTGAAAGAAAATGTGTGTTAGCTCATTACACCAAGATGGAAATCTAGCTTGAGTTAGATTTTGTTTTTAAAACATTGCACAATGAGTGAAAGTTAATGTGTGTTAGAATTCATAAGGTAGTTTTCTATTTAAAAGAGTCACATTGTCATCAAATACATAACACCATCAAATATATAACACCATGACGAAAATCTAGTTGAAGTTAGCTTTATTCCTTAAATCACTGCACGATGAGTGAAATCTAATGTGTTAGCTTTCATAATGTAGTTTCCATCTAACACAACCACGTTGTCATCAATCACAATACACCATGATGAAAATGTAGTTGGAGTTAGATTTCATAAGATAGTTTTATATCTAACACAACCAAATCGTCATCAAATACATTACACCATGATGGAAATCTAGTTGGAGCTAGTTTTCTTCTTAACAACATGGCACGATGAGTGAAAGCTCATGTGTGTTAGCTCATTACACCATGATAAAAATCTAGCTCGAATTAGTTTTATATCTGACACAACCACATTGTCACATTGCACCGTGAGGGAAATCTAGTTGGAGTTAGATTTCGACCTTAAATTGTTGTACGGTGAGTGAAATCTAATGTATGTTATCTTTCATAATGTACTTTCCCATTTAGAAAAACCACATTGTCATCAATCAACATGCATTATGTTGGAAATATAGCTAGAGTTAGCTTTCGTTCTTAAAACGTTGCACGGTGAGTAATAGCTAATGTGTGTTAGCTTTCGTAAGGTAGTTTTTCATCTAACACAGCCACATTGTCATCAAATACATTACACTATGATGCAAATCTAGCTAGAGTTAGCTTTCATTCTAACAACATGGCACAATGAATGAAAGCTAATGTGTGTTATCTTTCTTAAGGTAGTTTTTCATCTAACACAACCACATTGTCATCGATCACATTGATCTGTGATGAAAATATAACTGGAGTTAGATTTCATCCTTAAATCATTGCACAGTGAGTGAAATATAATGTGTGTTAGCTTTCATAATGTAGTTTTCCATCTTGCACAATCACATTGTCATCAATCACAATGCACCATGATGGAAATCTAACTAGAGTTAGTTTTCGTTCTTAAAACATTACACGGTGAGTAAAGCTAATGTATGTTAACTTTCATAAGGTAGTTTTCCATCTAAAATGGTCATATTGTTATCAAATACATTACACCATGATGAAAATCTTGCTGGAGTTAGCTTTCCTTCTAACAACATGGCACTATAAGGGAAAGCTTATGTGTGTTACCTCATTACACCATGATGGAAATCTAGCTGGAGTTAGCTTTCTTTTCAACAACATGGCATGATGAGTGAAAGTTAATGTGTGTAATCTTTCATATGGTAGTTTTCCATGGAACATAACTACATTGTCATCAATCACATTGCACCGTGTTGGAAATCTAGTTTGAGTTAGTTTTTATACTTAAATCATTGCACGATGAATAAAATCTAATGTGTGTAAGCTTTTATAGTGTGCTTGTCCATCTAGCACAACCACATTTTCATCAATCACAATGCACCATGATGGAAATCTAGTTGGAGTTAGCTTTCGTTCTTAAAACATTGGACGATGAGTAAATTTAATGTCTGTTAGCTTTCATAATGTAGTTTTCCATCAAACACAGCCACATTGTCATCAAATACATTACACCATGATGGAAATCTAGTTGGAGTTAGCTTTCTTTCTAACAACATGGCACTATAAGGGAAAGCTTATGTATATTAGCTCATTACACCATGATGAAAATTTAGTTGGAGTTAGCTTTCCTTTTAACAACATGGCACAATGAGTGAAAGCGAATGTGTGTTAGCTTTCATAAAGTAGTTTTCCATGTAACACAACCACATTGTCATCAATCACATTGCGCCATGTTGAAAATATAGCTGAAGTTAGATTTCATCCTTAAATCGTTGCACGATGAGTGAAATTTAATGTGTCTAAGATTTCATAGTGTAGTTTTCCATCTACCACAACCACATTATCATCAATCACAATGCACCATGATGAAAATCGAGCTAGAGATAGCTTTCGTTCTGAAAATATTGCATGGTCAGTAAAACTAATGTCTGTTAGCTTTCATAAGGTAGTTTTCCGTCTAACACAACCACATTGTTATCAAACACATTGCACCATGATGAAAATCTAGTTGGAGTTAGATTTTCTTCTAACAACATGGCACTATAACATAAAACTTATGTGTGTTAGCTCATTACACCAAGATGGAAATCTAGCTGGAGTTATATTTATTTTTAACAACATGGCACGATGAGTGAAAGCTACCGTGTGTTAGATTTCATAAGGTAGTTTTCCATGTAACACAACCACATTGTTATCAAGCACATTGCATTGTGTTGGAAATCTAGTTGGAGTAAGTTTTCATCTTTAAATCGTTGCATGGTGAGTGAAATCTAATGTGTGTAAGTTTTCATAGTATATTTTTTCATCTAGCACAACCACATTGTCATCAATCACAATGCACCATGATGGAAATCTAGCTGGACTTAGCTTTCGTTCTTAAAACATTGCACGGTGAGTAAAGCTAATGTCTGTTAGCCTTCATAAAATAGTTTTTTATCTAACATAGTGACATTGTCATCAAATACATTCCACCATGATGAAAATCTAGCTGGAGTTAGCTTTCCTTCTAATAACATGGCACTATAAGGGAAAGCTTATGTGTGTTAGCTCATTACACCATGATGGAAATCTAGTTGGAGTTAGCTTTCATTTTAACAACATGGTACGATGAGTGAAAGCTAATGTGTGTTAGCTTTCATAAGGTAGTTTTTCATGTAACGCAACCACATTGTCATCAATCACATTGTGCAGTATTGGAAATTTACCTGAAGTTAGCTTTCATCCTTAAATCGTTGCACGATGAGTGAAATATAATGTGTGTAAGCTTTCATAGTGTAGTTTTTTATCTAACATAGCCACATTGTCATCAATCACAATGCACCATGACGGAAATCTATCTGGAGTTAGTTTTTATTCTTAAAACATTTCACAGTGAGTAAAAGCTAATGTGTGTTAGATTTTGTAAGGTAGTTTTCCATCCAACACTGCTACATTGTCATCAAATACATTACACCATGATGGAAATCTAGCTGGAGTTAGCTTTCTTTCTAACATGGCACTATGAGTGAAAGCTTATATGTGTTAGCGCATTACACCATTATGAAAATCTAGCTGGAGTTGGCTTTCTTTTTAACAACATGCCACGATGAGTGAAAGCTAATTTGTGTTATCTTTCATAAGGTAGTTTTTTATTTAATACAACGTCATTGTCACATTTCACCGTCATGGAAATCTAGCTGGAGTTAGCTTTAAACCTTAAATCATTGCATGGTGAGTGAAATCTAATGTGTGTTAGCTTTCATAATATAATTTTTCATTTAGCACAACCACATTGTCATCAATCAAAATGCACCATGTTGGAAATCTAGCTAGAGATAGCTTGCATTCTTTAAACGTTGCGTGGTGAGTAATAGCTAATGTGTGTTAGGTTTCATAAGGTAGCTTTTCGTCCAACATAGCCACATTGTCATCAAATACATTACAACATGATGCAAATCTAGCTGGATTTATCTTTCATTCTAACAACAAGATAATCTGTGTTAGCTTTCATAAGGTAGTTTTCCATCAACACAACCACATCATCATTGATCATATAGCACCGTGATGGAAATCTAACTAGAGTTAGCTTTCATCCTTGAATCATTGCACAGTGAGTGAATTCTAATGTGTGTTAGCTTTCATAATGTAGTTTTCCATCTAGCACAATCACATTGTCATCAATCATAATGCACCATGATGGAAATCTAGCTAGAGTTAGCTTTCGTCCTTAAAACATTTGCACAGTCAATAAAGTTAATGTTGGTTAGTTTTCATAAGGTAGTTTTCCATCTAACACAACCACATTTTTATCAAATATATTTCATCATGATGGAAATCTAGCTGGAGTTAGCTTTCCTTCTAACAACATGGCACTATAAGGGAAATCTTTTATTTGTTAGCTCATTACACCATGATGGAAATCTAGCTGGAGTTAGCTTTCCTTTTAACAACATGGCACGATGAGTGACAGCTAATGTGTATTAGCTTTCATAAGGTAGTTTTCCATTTAACACAATCACATTGTCATCAAGCACATTGCACCGTGTTGAAAATCTAGTTGGAGTTAGCTTTCATCCTTAAATCGTTGCACAGTGAGTGAAATCTAATGTGTGTAAGCTTTCATAGGGTATTTTTCCATCTAGCACAACCACATTGTTATCAATCACAATGCACCATGATGGAAATCTAGCTAGAGTTGGTTTCCATTCTTAAAACATTGCACAGTGAGTAAATCTAATGTATGTTAGTCTTCATAAGGTAGTTTTTCATCTAACACACCCACATTGTCATCAAATACATTACACCATGATGGAAATCTATCTGGAGTTAGCTTTCCTTCTAACAACATGGCACTATAAGGGAAAGCTTATGTGTGTTAGCTCATTACACCATGATAGAAATCTAGCTGGAGTTAGCTTTTATTTTAACAACATGGCACGATGAGTGAAAACTAATGTGTGTTACTTTTCATAAGGTAGTTTTCCATGTAACACAACCACATTGTCATCAATCACATTGGGTTGTGTTGGAAATCTAGCTGAAGTTAGCTTTCATTCTTAAATCGTTGCACGGTGAGTGAAATCTAATGTGTGTAAACTTTCATAGTGTAGTTTTTCATCTAGCACAGCCACATTGTCATCAATCACAATGCACCATGATGGAAATCTAGCTGGAGTTAGCTTCGTTCTTAAAACATTGCACAGTGAGTAAAAGCTAATGTGTGTTAGTTCTCATAAAGTAGTTTTCCATCTAATGCTGCCACATTGTCATCAAATACATTTACACCATGATGAAAATCTAATTGGAGTTAGCTTTCCTTCTAACATGGCACTATGAGTGAATGCTTATATGTTAGCTCATTACACCATTATGAAAATCTAGCTGGAGTTAGCTTTCTTTTTAACAACATGGCACGATGAGTGAACTTATCATTACCAAGTGGTTTTGTCATTATGTCAATATTTGCTCTGCTGTAGGACAATAATAAAGGCAAATGTCTTGATTGTCAACCAACTATCTGATGTAATTGTGATGAACTTCAATATGCTTAGTTATGGCATGATAGACTGAATTTTTTGCCATTTTGAGAGCACTCTGATTTTCACAGAAAAGTGAGGTTATCACTACTTGGTCAAGTTGAAGATCGACCAATATTCTTCGTAACCACATTGCCTCACAACCTGTACTGAAGTCTGCCTTGTATTTTTTGTCAATGGAGGATAAGGCAACTGTAGCTTGTAGATTACTTTGCCATGAAATTACCTTCCTAAACCAAGAGTGAACACATAACCTGTTTCTGACTTCTTTGTATCAACTGATCTTAGTGTAATTGAAATCAATATGCGCTGCTAGCATGGAGTCAACATATCTTATCTCTGATATAGAACGCCAAAGTCAAGGGTCCCTTTGAATATTGACGGACTCATTTTGCAACTTGCCAAAGTAACTCTTCAGGATTAGACATGATTTGAGAAAGAGGCAAATCACTAAAAAACATAGATCTAATTGGGTGGTAGTAAGATAAATCAAACTACCAACCAATTTCCAATACAATGACTCGTTGACTAGTGGTGAGTCCGTGTAAGTTGAGAGTTTTATGCCAACTTCCATAGGCGTAGATGTAGGATTACATTCAGTCATTCTGAATTTTTTGAAGAGTGCTTTGGCATACTTGACTTGTGATAAAAAGATAGCGTGCTTAGATTGCAAAAATTCTACACCTAAACAATAATGAAGCAGGCTTTAATCAGTAATTTCAAAAATAGATCAAATATCAAATCTCACCTGTTGAATCTTGTTGGCACTACTTTTGGTGATGGGAAGACCATCAACATAGACAAAATAAGATCAATATATCATCGTCACTGTTTTTGACGTAGTAAGTGGGTTCATAATAGGTTTTTCTAACTCTAGAATCTCTAAGGTATTGATCAAGTTTGAAATACCAAGCTTGAGGAGCCTGCTTGAGTCCATACAAGGACTTTACCAACCAACAAACCAAATGTTTCTTTCCAAAAAAATGAAACCCTTGCGGTTACATCAAGCCACTTTTAACATCCATCTATATATCTTCCATCCAGAATGAGCAGAAATGGAGATAACTAGTCGAAAAGTTACCATTTTCACTGTGGGGGAAAATATTTCTTCACAGTACACCCCTTCATCTTATGCATATCCTTTGGCAACAACACAAGCTTTGTATTTGTCTTAAGAACCATCTAGTTTATATTTGACTTTTAAAATCCATTTATAACCAAGTGCTTTCTTCCCTAGAGGCAATGTGGACAAGACCCAAGTCTTTCTTTTCATCTATGCATCATATTTCACTTTCATGGCAGCCTCTGATTCAAGTTTTCCTTTGGGTTCTTCAAATGTGCTAGGTTCAAATACCTGACACAAAAACAACAGAAGTTAGAGAAAAATTTATCTACTCACTGCCTTGCACAATTTTTTTCCTCAATCATGTAATCTTTCCTTCTAGTGCCTTTGGCAACTCATCTTCTCAATATCCTTCCATCATGGTATAATACCATTTCCATTTCCTTTGTTGTCCATCTTGGTCTTGTTGTGAAGATCAATAATCCCTCTCTGTTATGAAGATTGAGGTTCCCCCTCTTCTTCACCAAACCCCTCCTTGGAACTTGACTGCTATGATGTTTCCGGCTCTGAGTCCTGTTTGATTTCAACACCAGAACTTGTTCTTGAATGAGCAACAATTTCCCATACAATACTTAGTACTATCCATAGATTTACCATCATCACAGAAGAATGATATTTTCTCATCTACAACATCTCTATTAATCACAATTTTGTTCGTAGAAACATCCAGTTATTCATTAGGAACGTTTTTCCTTGGGAATATTTGCAAAAGCAATACAACTGAAAATACGAAAATCTCTTACAAAAGGTTTTCTACCTAACCATGAATCCTCAGGAGTGATATCCCACAAATATTTACAAGGAGTTTTGTTAAGGATGTAAACCACAACATTCACTGGTTTTTCCCAGTATGGCTATGGTACATTCTGGCTGTGCACCATGCACTTTGCCATCTCCACAACTATCTTATTCCTCCTTTCCATGAATCCATTTTGTTGTGGAGTGTATGGAGTGGTATACCGCCTATGTATACCTTCCCTTTTGCAAGATTCTTTGAACTAAGTTGAAACAAACTCACCTCCATTATCATATCCTAAAGCTTTCAGTTGTTTACTTGTTTGCTTCTCTACCAAAGCTTTTCATGTTACAAAATTTGAACAACAACTTGACTTATTATTCATAAAACAAACCCTAATTTTCCTTGAATAGTCATCAACCAGTAATAGGAATTACTTATCTCCATATATTGTAAGTGTTTTCATTGGACCATGCAAATCAACATGTAGTAGGTCCAAAACTCATTTGGCTTGCCATGTTTTATTGTCAGTATCAAATAAAATCCAATGTTGTTTTCATAACTGAGAGCTTGCATGTATCTCTAACAATCCTGCACATACCTCTAGCAATCCTGAATGGATGGAAGACCATCCACCATATTAATCTTATTAAGTACAAATAAATATTGATAACTTAGGTGTCCATACCTTTAATGCCAGAGTACATTTGTATTCTC
>LPNX010386739.1:58972-103789 GCA_001517045.1 Pseudotsuga menziesii
ATAAATTCTCAAATGTAAGTTGTTGGTTCTCCCCAAGTAGACGTAAGGACTCAACAAATGAATCAAAGGACAGCGGAAAACTTCACATCAACAAAGCAACCATATCCTCATCATCCACCGGCTTCTTAATAGCAAAAAATTGATCATTAAGATCCTTCAAGTGCAATAAATATTTAGAGACTGGTCCTCCTTCCTGTAACTTGGTGGAAACGTTAAAACAAAAGATTTTTAAAATACAATGACCACCCAACTTATGATGCTTGATACTTATTTTGGAGATTTGTCCACAACATAGGTGCTACAATGGAATTTCTTACTTCTGGAACTAATGTAACTGCGACTGATAGTTTGAGAAGCATAAGTGCCTCTTTATGTCTTTTATCATAGTTTTTTGGATAATTTGTTGGTCTGTATTCTTTACCTAAGATCATAGTGGAAAAAATCGCAATTTTTCTTGGCTGTCAATTTTTCGGCCCGAAAAAAATCATGATTTTTCAAAAAATCTGACATCGGGAAAATCAGAAAAAAAAAAATCGGCAAAAATCGGCAAAAAATGGGAAAATCGAGGAAAAAACCCGCAAAAAATTGAGAAAATCAGGAAAGATCAGGGAAAAACGGGAAAATTTGGCAAATAGGGGAAAATCGGTAAGCTAATTTTGACCCTATTGAAGTACAAAATTTGCATTTTTTAATTCTTGTCGCGGTTTGCCGATTTTTTCGCCGATGTTGCCGAGAAGATGTTTTCTAGACCCTCGCTGTTTTTTTGTTAATGCCGATTTTTTCCACTATGCCTAAGATGGTTTGTTCAAGATCTCTAAATTCAATAATGGTTAGTATCTTATGACTCCATAAACTATAATTCTTTCCAATCAATTTTTCACACTTCGGAAAGAGTAAATGATGCTAACTAGCCATTACTAACACAAATCGAAGAGTGAATACTACAATTTAGCACAGGCTTACTACCATTGAGAGTACTCCATCCAATCAGTTTAGTAAATGTCCTTCGTGTCGATAGTAGCTTTGAATTTCCAAGCAGTGGCTGGGCAATACTTCCACTCTCCAATTTACAGCATGTCATCATTCCTTCACACAGTAGTTTCATGGTCAATACCAAGGTGGTGGTTGATCCTCGATGAGCTTACTTTTATCATGCGGATACACCACAAGATCACAGTTGCTGGCCCAATGAAAATTCCTCAATTTAGCAGCATATCAGGTCGCAACAGGTCTGAATGTGTACTTTCCTATATCGATATTACAGTAAGCATATTTTGTAAAGTTCAAAGTCTACCATCAATAATAGAAATTCCAGAAAAATGCAGAACATGGTCAAGATTTACCCATGCTTTCATAGCTTTTAATATGCACCATGAGAGTCATACACCAGTTGCATACATGCAATAAGATTTAACCACGATTCCAGTGACTACAGGTGCCATGATCTCTTGGCAGATCATGTAAATTGCATCACAGAGATGTAATCACATATAGAGACCATAAAAAAGGACATAAAATTAATTTGATCTAAGAATGACTCTGGCAAGGTAGGCAGGTCTCGTTACAGTACTAAGGGGATTTTGAGAAAACAGATCTCACCGTAGCCTGGATTCTCGAGTTTATTTCTACATTGTCACTATAGACAGACATAAAAGAAAGAAAGCCAAGAAATAGTACAGGTTCAACATCAAATTTTGTAAAAGGTACAAGGTTATGAGGGCAAGATGGCATTGTGAAAGGAAGGAAAACCAGATGGCATTGAATCTGCTAGGTGGTATTGTACAACAAGTTTAATATTTCTAGAATTAAATGGTGTTTTTGGGACAAATGATAATAAGCTAGGAAACATGAACGCCCTCTAGAAAGTCTATGTTGCTTTGTGACACGTACCTGCGATTTTGAAGTTAGTGTTTTTTGTTAAAAATGATCCTCTAGGAAAAGAATTATTTTCAGAACATAAGTATTTACTGAAACTTGATTAGCAAGTGATTGTGTGTGCGACAAAAGTTGTTTTTGCTCTGAGGAATTTCATAATAGTCAAATTTAGAGTGTGTTGTTGTTATCTAAATTGTTACAGCAGTAAGGTTTCCAATCACCAAGTCTTAGCAATAAGTAGTAAAATCAAATTCCCTTAAGCCCAAGATGACCATGGAAAACAATGCTCAAGAGATATAGCACAATGAGTTGTTCAAACAAATAAATCATGCAAATGCCAGCCTCGACCACGGACAGCCAACAGATAACCAACAACTCCACCTACTGTGCATTAACATCTCACAGTCTGGACTCTGAGCCATGCAAAGGGTCAAGGGCTTAAACAGCAACATCAAACCCTGCAAACAGACTGGCCAAAGAACAACTTGGCCTCATACATTAGTGACCGAACAAGTGAAAGCAACAATAACAAAATAGTGATAGAGCTCAAATGTAACAAAGGGCAAGAAAAACACAAGGCAGAGTCACTCAACCAAACAGCAATTCCTACCCATCAACCAAAAACAATGCACCGAAAAGGAAACATAGAGGAAGGTATGAGTCTACCTTTATCCAAACATAGTTGAACACACAATTTCGATGCAGTTCCAAACTTTTCAATAGCCAACAGTCAGTGAACAAAAACAATTACAACCCGGGCTAACATTCATGGCCATGAAAGCACTTAACTGAATGTGCAAAGGGTCGAACTCTCAACTCCTCAAAACCAAAATGCAAGAAGATGCTACAATGGAGAGAGAAGGCTAGGTTATGAAAAGCACTTATCAAAAATCAACGATCAGATCTCTCACCAATAGACCTGATCAAACATAGTACACCCACTACCCCCATGCAACGTTAAATGCTATTCACTAGGGCCAGTATAGAGGTGGACAAGTGGTAATCCCAAACACCAATAGCCAAACACCCAAATCCCAGGGATGGCTTGGCAGGGCTAATCATGTCCAAGATCAAACTTCCAAAACCTAGTTTCTCAAAGTCAGTCATTCCAATGATTTTTATAACTTCCATGGGGTTAACACTAGTTAGGAACTTACAAGAGCACACATAAGACAAGATATCAGCTAGCTACTGTATATTTAAATGACATGAGTGCCAATTTGACATTATTCAATGTATATCTAAATCGTACTTGTCATCCTAAAGTATTTAATTGCAGAGCTCTGAACTAATTTTAAATATTAGAGCAAGAATATCTTGCATATACAGGTGAACACAACAAACTGTATATAGATAGCAATGTTATTCATTCCTCAATCAGTGCTAGGTAAGCTACTACATAAAACCAACTTATTATTACAAAAATTGCAGAAAATAGTCAACAACGCAGGGACTAGGGAAAATAGATGGAAATTTTACAGAAATAGAAATTTGTATAGCACATGAAGAAAACAAAAGTAGATATAGGCACCTATAGTAGTGCTCTAACATCTGGATTCTCCTTTAAACCATTGATAATATTAGTTAGTTGTGACCTAAATCACCATACAATATAAAAATATGTTGTGTGAAATTAGTTACAATTCAAAAATGAAGAATAATATTGCATTTTAAGAAGAAACATGAGAAAAATATGACATGTTATGCTTTAGTGCAAATTTTTACTTCCGTTTACAGTATGTCAATAATCTATATTGGATGTCAATAATCGGGCATAAGAGATCCCCCGAAGTTTGTCAAGAGAATAGAAGATGTGCTGGAAGTAGCCCTCCCACTGGAAGAAACTATGCGGGTTGCTCTCTCCCTGGCAGATCGAGCCCTGATTGGGCAATTCATGGGGCTCTGGCCTTCACCAAAATCTACTGATAGCTGGGTCCAAAGAAACTAGAGACCCCTCATCTCCAAAAACGTTGCATCATACTCCATTGGAAGGGCATACTTCCTGTTTGACTTCGAAACCAAAGAAGACAAAGATCTAATTTTCAGGAATGGCCCCTACTTCATTTAACCTTTTGTCCATTTCCTTTTGTCCACTAAGAAAAGAAACAAATTTCTATCTAAACAATTGGAAGACCTTGTTTATGTTCATGGGAATTTGAAATTGGCATTAAGCAGTGTTTCCAAAGATTCATCTAGTCCGATTGGCCCATAGTTTGAGCCTACTCCAAGTGCAGAAGAAGATGACCTTGGAGTTGGCATGGATAGTGACAATAGTAATAAGCCTATTGTTGATGATGATAGATATTCACTTATTGATGAATCTGATCACAAATCTAGCACCATACCACTATTCCTTTGTTTTCTATGTTGGCTGCACCTTCTCAGCAAGCCATACAGCTGCTAAGTTTCAGCAGTTTGTGGAGGTTTCCTTGTAATTACTAATCTTTGATTAAGGAATGAAAAGCTGATTTTGTAGGAGAAATTACCTGTGTATGTATGAATTTTTTTTATGCTTCCACTCTTTACAGTTTCCAGCTATACATAGTGTGATTGATGCTATATTCAGGATTTAAATTTTCTGCATTGATTAATTTCAACAATAAATTGATTTAATAGAGGACACAAGGACAACAGTCACCTAGGCTAGGAAATTTTACAGTGCATCCATGAAAAAACACAGATTTGTGATTGATGATATGATTAGAAATTATTTTTTCTGCGTTAATTAAATTCTGGAATTAATTGATTTGATGGAGGACACAAGGACAGCAGTCACCTAGGCTAGGAAATTTTAGATTGCATCCATGAAAAAAATCAGATTTGCAAACCAATGAGAAAATTGAGATTTATGTGTTCATGACAGAGTATAGGAGAGTTCATAGTGACATTTTGAGCATGAACGAAATATCTATGCAATCGATATGCTAGTAAATTCTTTTGTATAAGAATGGCCATGTTATACTTTTATCTTTATTACATTATTATTACACTCTAATCATAAATAAAAAATACAAAAACCATATTAGATCGGTAGCCTTGCACTTTCTTTGTCCCCAGCTTGACAGGTTGCTGGTTGCTCAAAGGTACACTAGGTTATCTCAAAATTCAGAGGTTTGGCTACTACAATAACTGCATTCACAGACTTGATTCCACTGAGACAGGAAATGAATGTTGTTTCCTTACACCAGATATCATAGACAAATAGATTGACCTGTGTTAATATAGGAATCCTGGAATTGTCCTGCTGTTAGCTAATCATAGTAAATGCTATTGTTAACTGTGTTCTGTCAGTAATAGCTTGTGAAGCAGCTAGAAAAATTTACTGCTAATCCCATTTCCCATGAGAAAATATTAACTACTTAGTACCTCTAGCCTAAATCAATTTTCTTTATATAATATCATCTCATACGCCAATTTTAACAAAAATATACCTCCAATGGTACTTACATTGGTAGACTCCTTGTCTCTGCTTTTTAGGAGCAACATTTTTTTCTTCCCAGCTTCACCAGGTCCTTCAGTGCCAATGATTGTCCCCTCAATTGCAGAAACTGTAAAAGCTCTTTGATGTTAGCAGGGAAATACAAATAAAGATTATTAATGTATATTCGGCAAACAAGTAAATACTAAAAATCAAATAGAAAAAGCTAGGGAAAAGAAACGAATGTCAGCTTTCATCATGATAAAGCAAGAATTTCAACCATTTATGTTAAGAATGGGGTAAAGCGGGTATTAGGTAAAGATTAGGAGGATGGTTAACATAAAAAAAAATCATACAACCCTTGAAAAGCATCAATAAAGTACATCTAAGGCAGGCAACTTGTGTGGATAACAATTTCACCTCATATAGCACCTTTAGTCAGTGAAAAGGAGAAACATTATGGCCCCCCCAAATAGGTCCAAATTATAAAGAAGTTCACAAATCAAACAAAAGAAAGCTAAGCATCCTTGATTGTGATTTAGTTAAATGTGGAGTTATTACCTGAATTTTTCCCAGATGTACCAGCGCATCTTCAAGTGCCTCCAGACTGGAAACAACTTGTATTGACGGATCACTCTCAAGGTATTGTTGATCTTCTCTCCGTGGAGATTGAACATATGTGGATTTGGCTTTGTTTCTTGCAATCCTTGTATTATCCCTCATCACATACTGCAGATAAAAAACGACCAGAAAAAAAAAGGATTTGGAAGGCCAAGCTCAATTAAAAGCTAATATATATTCTAAAACTAGGATTATCAAATAAGGAGCCCTTAGAACTTATGTAAAATCATCTTTCTAAATAACACATCATAAGTTGCAATCAACTAATTTTAACTTCTAGGTATTAATGACCAATGAATTGAAAAATTGAAAACCAGGAATGATTTTGACAAAGAATGCATACATATATCATAACAAAGAATCAATCAAAGTCTATCTAAAAGCAATCACAATTTAGCATTCCAGAGAAATTGAATATATGCCTTATTGTAGCAGTTGCTATCCGCCTCCTTTCTAGACCTCTCCTATGAGCCACTGAACTTGAAGAAGCTACAGAAGCCCCTCCATCCCTTCTGCCCAATTTTCCACTTGAAGTTGTTGATCGCTACATTATCAAAAATACAAAAAACGGTTAACTGAGAGACTATAAACACATTACATAAATTTCTAATCTTCCAATCCTTTTAGCCCATAATGTGTTGGTTATTCTTTACAACAATCACAAAGATGGAAAATCAAGAAAGCCCAAAAAGGCTTCCTTTTACCATTGACATTTCACAAAATAAATTTCGACTCAAGCAAGCATACAATTATATTTCTCAAGGGGAAGAACAGGTCCTAAGTTAAGAAAACCATATCCTTGCTTGTTGGTTGATGAGTAAGGCCCTGCAATTGAACCTTTTCAAGATAAATAATCGTCCACTCTTCAAAACAGAACTTTAAATTTTATTTCAATGAAAAAAAAAAGACGACATCCTGTGAATGTTCTCCTTTTTATCTATTCCACACTAACTAGCATGTTAAAAGCCAATGTTGTCAGAATCAGAACCAGAAAAAAAAAACTGGTTGAGGAACTTGATTTGGGGATTTGTTGCACATGGGTGGAACCAGTTATCTAATGGTTGGTCCATATTGGAACTAGATAAAATTCCCAGTTCAGAACAAAACCAACCTCCACTTCTGGCTCAGCAAGCAGTTCTCAATTTCTTCTTTAAATTGCTTTGGACCAGCTCCCCAAAAAAACTTGTTAAGTCTACTATTTAAATTTGATGAAAAAGCACATTTGGATGAAGGGAAATTTCAGCAAAATAGTAGATTTAGAGAAGACAGAATTTTAGATGCTTGGAACATCAATTGCAAACTTGGAGCAGCAGTGGGTAGAAAATTAATCTGTTGAATCAAAATGAGACAAAGTCATTTTGAGTCATAGGTTACTTCTGCTTGAAACAAAGTAGAGTGTTCACAGAGATACATATGATCCTCTATGCAAACAAAGATTTCCCCTAGCCTAGAACAGATCCAAGATTTTTGGCAATATGTTTCAGATGGATGAAATCTATCATTCCACAGAGGGATCCCACATTAAAGTTCTAAACAATGAAAGGAAATTCCAACATAGAAAGAAAGAAAGTGAACATGCAGTTTTGCAACCGGCAATATATGCATTAATTGCTAAGTGGTATGTGGATATTCCAGTTAGAGGATCTCCAAATGATAATCAAATGGTCAAGGAGGAGTTATGATTTGCTATTGCATAAATATTTACCATTGATTGAAGAACCATGGGACACAAATAAGGAAGGTACAATGCTGCAGCATGCTTTGGTTGGGGCACCATGCACATCTGTATGAAGGCATTAGCATGGATAAAACGAACTCAATTTTGTGGTGGCTAGAGGCAGAGAACATTGCATAGGCTGATTAATCTTAGTAGTGGCTAATGATACCCTCAAATTCTTTGTTTAACTTGCCACTCCACACCTTCAATGAGCCAAAGGACAATGATAGTGATATGAATACTGACAGTAGCATTAATAACACCTATGTATGGGGGTATAGGTTTTAGGAATAGATAGAAGTTACCCATGTCGCACGTGACCATAACTAAACTAAAACAGGGTCATACTTCAATAGGATTTGATTATCTACATTCCACAACCTCTCAAGAATGACACCACTAGTATGCAACGCCCTTAGACTTTACACGACATTGCAACAACCAACTGTATCTGCTAGCCGCCATGGAGAATCTACTAGTCAAAATGGTGTCTTGAGACTTCACCAGAGGATTGAACAGGGCCACAACCACCAAATCTCAAAAGTGATCCTCCAAGGACAATAGTCTACACCCTACAATTTTGATGAAACTTCCTAATCCAAGATTCCAAGCATTAAAATAAGACAGAAAAAGTTCCCATGCTTAATAATTGATTTTGTTTGACTGAAGGGCACATTTTTATTAAGGTCACGACAGAGGAGTTCAATCAACTTCAACAATCAGGCATCAACACTGCCAACATCAAGGTACGTAGAGAGTTTGATGTGATTGATTAAATTCCAATCCCTTGCTATTATACATCATAGAATCCAGTGGAAACGTCGCGATCCTAAAATCCTGAAAACTAAAGTCTTATGAATTCTGAATGGGATCTAAAATTCTACTTTTTGCATATGAAGTCCGATGAGATCGGACCATTCTCAAACATCTTGAAACAATTAATGGTAATATTAAAAATTTTAATTATAAGGATGGTAAATAAAAGATAAGGAGAATGTCGCTTTTACATAGAAAATAAAAGATAAGAAGAATGTCACTTTTACATCGAAAATAAAAGGTAAGGAGAACAAGGATGGAAAATAAAAGTCTCCAGAGCTTTAGCTACAAATGTTGGTTGAACTCTTGAAGACAAATATCTACCCATAGTCTTTGGACCGAGGTTGTTACCCACAAATACATTGCTCCTGATTCCCTAAAAGATTGGATCCAAAATCCAAGTAAGAGGAGGTAAATTGCATCAGTTATCTGGAAATCTATAATAAATTCATTTCATCTTGTTGAAGAGAGCCTGGCTTGGAGGGTTTGAAGAAGTTCAAAAGTGGGAATTGGGGAAGATTCCTACTCGGGCTGTCAGCACAACCATATTCTATGCCAACCTGTGATTCAACATATTCATCTTCAAGGTCTGTATCACCTGGACCAAATTGTCGACCCTGCGTCAACAACCTTTTGGAATCAAGGTTGGATGGATGCTCACAGACATGGCTTGAGGGATGCTCAGGTGGATGCTTGGAATGTGTATGTAAATGTTCTCTGGTCATCCCATCTCAGGCTTACTGATAGGCTAGATGAACTGATCTGGAACTATGCACTGGAAGGGATCTACACTCCAAAACTGGGATACATTCAACTTATTGATGACCTTCAGAACAGGGATCCGCAGTGGTGGTGGAAGGGCTTAAGGAAATCCAAATGCCCACAGAAAGCCCGAATTTTTATGTGGTGCCTGATTGAAAACAAGGCTCCGACATGGGACAAGATGGCCAAAAGATTGATTGAAGGCCAGGGCTAGTGTTCCTTGTGCAGAGCACCCCTCCATCTTTCATCATTTTCCTTACTTTTTCGATGCCATCCCACTGTCCTGCTGCGTCATAGATGTTTGATAGAGCCTAAATTTAAATTTTTTCCCTTAATGCCTAAATTTGTTTATCCTTTCATTTGAGGAGTCCCTACGCAATATAAAGGTTAAGAGGATCTAACCCTTTCTCAATCACTTTACTATCCAGTTCTATAGCCTTCAAAAGTTTGTATTTATTGGCCACTATTTCATTCTTTAACTGCTTTTCCAATCTTTTGACTGTATTGTTGATATTTTCACATTCATGGAACGTTTTAAAACATATCTAAACAAGACATCTAATGTTAAATTACACAACTATACTTTGTCCAAAGGGATGAAGTCATCCACTTTGACTGTCATTTGTGTGGCTATGTATAGGTTTGGAGTCATCCTTTCCCTAGAGATAGTTGGCTCCAATACTTCCACTTCAAAGGCACCATGCTTGATATCGACTAAATATAACAAGTTATATTATCCTTTTGACATGAATTCTCCCTTGGGGAACATGCCTTTCTTCAACTATGTTCTTTCATATTGAATAAATGAGAGTAGTCTTGCCAATCTAGATGTGTACAGGAGAGCTTGAGAATATTCCTCTGGTCCTTGGGGATACCTAGATGTTGGAATTTTTTTGACAATAACTGATGGCTTGGAAGAAGACAAGGTTGCCACTCCTTGATCATGATGAAATTGTATGGATAACTAGTTCAATCCTTGGAATTTTAGTCTATGGTACTTCTTCCTCAGTTTTTGCCTTTCTATATCAAGGTTCTTTCTACATGGGTTCTCTTCATTCCCGCATCCGCTAAGATAAGAGTTGGTATAGTCTAATACTTTCTCTGTTTGCCTGGAAAAATGATTCTTTGAACCTCTTCCAAACTTTCTAAATTTTTTATCATGTCAAGTTGCTCAAGGGGATGGTGTACATATTCTACCAGCTTTAGATTCTTCCTCTTTTCTGAGATAAGATCCATAGTATCATAGTTCCTTTTGAATCCCAAAGGTAAATTTAGGTCCTTTAGCATTTCCTTCACCAACGCTTGAGTTGTACGGATCTTGACTATAAATGGACCGATTTGCTATGGAATTCTAAAAGTTATAATGCTTCTATTCTTCCTAAATTGGATCTCATCAGACTTAAATATTTGACCAATATATTCTAGAGAAAAATTTATCGAAGTTATAAAAGCGAAGAGATGCTAGGGAAAGATTTTACATCCATAAATTCTAATCTTTGTATGATTACCAAGCAAGAACCAATCACCCCTAGCTGAGTGTAAGATAAATTGCAGAAGTCTTTTGTATTCTTGAAACTTTCTACAGAGAGAATTACTGTGCAGGATAGTATAAATGTCATCCATGAATTTATTAGAAAATTCATTATACCTATCATTCGTCGGGTGATGCAGGACTAGCTCAAGGATTATATGCATAAAATGGTTTGGAAATTGGTAGAAAATCATGTATCATAAGTAGACCTAGTATATGAAATATCTAATAACAGAGAACGTGGTTATTTGTTCATTCATCATATCATCCAGAAATTGGGCAAAGTCTTGTTGGGCATTGGGATTAGCTGAGGTATAAGTAATCTCTAAAAGAAAGTCATATACCATCTCATCCATGAATTGGTCATTGGTATAAACTAGAAGTTGATGGATAAGTTCCATAGCAATGCAAGGGATCTTAGAAAAAATATCTGACCTGTAAGGGGGCTCTCCAACTGGTAACTCAACTTCAGATGGTAACACAATTTATAGGAAACTTGCTTTATCATCAACATGCCCATCCTGTGCATATCCTGTAATCATTGCAGTCCAAGAGACTAGATTCTTCTCGGGCATCTTCTCAAACAGTTTGTAAGCTTCATCAACACGCCCATTCTGAGCATAACCCGAAATCAATGATGTCCAAGATACCACATTCCTTTCAGGCATTTCTTCAAAGAGATTGGCAGCATCTTCAACCATGCAATTCTGTGCATATCCCACAATCATTGATGTCTAGGAGACCACATTTCATTCAGGTATTTTGTCAAACCGGTCCAGAACCTCATTAACATACCCCTTCTATGCATATCCTGCAATCATAGCATTCCATTTGACAACATCTTGTCTAAGAAATTTGTCAAACGCATAATGTGCAGTGTTGATCTTCCCATATTTTGCATACATGTAAAGAAGGGAATTCCCCACAAAAACTTCAGAGTGAAACCCACTTCTGATTATTTATTCATGAACCTTTGCCACTGCTTCCAAGTGATTACATGCTGGGAGAAATCTGGATAGAGTGAATTGATTGGGGAGAATACATGTTCCTTGCATTTGATTGAAAGTGTCAACGCTTCTTTGCCATGGCCATCCCTACAGTAAGCTGCAATCATGATACTCCAGGAGACCACATTTAGCTAAGGAATTTGCTCAAGAAACTTGTGACCATCGATTAAATTCCCGCACTTGGCATACACACTTAGTAGTTTATTGGGCAGAGCCATGTCAATGCAATTAAATTTGAAATCACTTTGGATGATGTGACCATGGACCAGCTTGGCCTCCAGCAGAGCTCTGTTAATGAGGCATACCTGCAAGAGAGACTGATAAGCAGAGCAATCTACTTGTTCGTCCATTGAATGCAAAATGCACATGGCTTCTTTCAATCACCTTCATTTACACGCCATCTCACAACGTTCTTCACTTAGGTTAGCATTCTTCGCCACCACAAGGGCTTTCAGTTTCGCTTGGTGACTGGTGACTGCCTACCTGGTGAAAGTTCAAAGGTTAAGCAACTACAGGATGAATAAAATCGAGAAGACAACGAAGAAAGGAGACTCGAGAAGACAACTAAGAAAGGAGATCATAGACCAGCGCCTTATTTGACCACGAGGATTTTGGTTTTTTTCTCAAGCACTAAAAAAACAACTTTGTATTATTAAACAAAGTTGTATCAATGAATTACATTTTTGTTTGAAAAAATAAAATATTCTCATTATCCAAAATAAATCACTACCTTGATAAAAGAGGAACTTAAGATCTTTATATTTTCTCCTCTCAACATTATTTTGACATTTTTTACTTCTTATAATAAAAAACATATCATAATAATGATAACAAAATAAGAAATATGCCATCCCCAAAACACAAGCTATTAGTAAACAAAGTTTACTAAATGAACAACTCTTAAATCAAAAGAACTTCAATCTGTTTGATTCTACAGGCATTTCATCTCTAATCTCTTTAAAAGAAATATTTCCATCCAATTCATCAATGCTTTTTTTTGAAAGTCTATCTGCTTCATCATTTAATTCTCTATAGATATGCTAAAAAGTAATGTGTGATAACTCGGATATCAACTTTATAACATTTCCCATCCAATTTTCCAATAAAAAAAAATAAAGTGCAGTTTCCCCTCTAGCCCAATCTGTAGTAGCTTTTGACTCACCAACAATTAGAATAGAAGCGATTCCCATTCTCCTAACAAACCAAAGAAGTCCCTGTAAGGCAACCAACTCCTCTCTTGTATTAGTTCTCTTTCCAACCCCAAAGATGTTCCTTCTATGGAGTTCTGCCACCAGTCCCTAAGACAACCTATAATATTTGCATAAACCAATAAAAGGATCAAAACCAATAAATACTTGAGTACCTCAGCCGACGGCCCAACAAATCGACTGGTTAATAATGGGGAAAGACTTCAAAAAAATACTCTAAATAGATGAAACATTTTGAGCCTTCTTCATTGCATCCCGAAACCAATGGACCATAGCAACACATTTTAAACATTTAGCTTTCACAATTTTTCCCCACAAACCTTCATCAAATAAGGTTCTCCAGAAGCTCTTTGCACATAAAGCCCTATTGAACCAATTTAGATTTTTGATCCCCCGTCTTACCATCAGTTTTGACATTGATAGACTCTCCCATGAAGTCAAATGAAATTTTGAATATTCCAACTTTCCAACCCATAAAAACTGAAATATTTTCTTTCTTATCTTGTAAACGTAGACTCCTGAATGATAAATAAAGAAAACCCAAAAAATGTAATGCTTTGTAGAACATAATTTACCAAAAAAAGTCTTCCTTCGAGAGGCAAACATCGAAATGACCAACTGTTAATTTTTCCTCTGAATCTTCTTAATTAACCATTCCTAATCACCTTTTTTAATACCCATTTGGTTTCAAAAAGAAACCAAGATACTTAAAAACCCCTTCTAACCCAACCATCTTATAAGGAAGTAGAGAAGCAATATGGTGAAAAACATTTTTGGGGACAATATCTTTCATGAAAACCATGTATTTTTAATGTGTTTTCTCTACATTCTTTGTGTCACCTTGCTCTATTCCCATCTTCATTGCCTAGAGCATCAAGTTGGACATCAAGGCCAACCTTGTATTATACTTCAAGGAGTCAAGGTGTATCATTGTACAACTTCTAGAACTTAACTCAATGGAGTCATTGAGCAACATGATGGCTCTAAATTGATTCCCTTGGCCTCGAGTAGGTGGTTTAAAAATTACTGACAAATAAGTGTATACCATATACCATCAAACAACAAAGGACCCACATTAGAGAGAGAGACGAGGTTGAGATGCATTGTGCACATTATACTTGGTTGTTAGCTCACATGACACATGATTAGGAGCTAGATTGGGTGTTGAGCCCATGGTTTGGGTTTTGGAACTTAACTTGGATGGTATAACATGGGAGGTACTAAAGCATGGTTGACTTGTGAAATAATATAGAGATTGGCTGAGAAATAGTTTAAGTAGGAAATATGTGGTGCTTGGTATCAATTGGGGGTTCCCATTGGAATGTAGGACATCGTTGATTCATGGTAGGAAAACAACAATTTTTAAAATTTGTTATTCGTTAAGCAACCCTTATTGTTGATATTTCTGCATATTTGTAGACTCAAAAAGATCAATACAAATGTAATTGTTCCTTGAGAAATATGGACTCATATCTTGGTTGATTTATGGGTAGATCCATTGCAATAAATTCAACTCCTTAATGATAATCCCAAAATTATGGGTTTGTTAACCATGCCAAATAAGGCATCTTGATATATTTAGTTTTCCTCCACGATGGATTGTTAGAATTTTGTCATTCAAGGTAGCATTATGATCTTAGGATCTTTAACTGAGAGAATAACATTCACAGCAATAAAACACAAGAGACAAGAGACACTAAGAATTTTCCTCGGGGAAACCATAAAGGAGAAAACCCCGCAACTTCCTCGGAGATAGAATCAGAACCAAAAGTAAAACCCAAAAACATAAAGATGATCTCTCGACAGCAGTAGTCTCTCTCTCTGATCCCAGTGTCTTCTCTCTCACTCATGCGCTCCAATGAGTGAATGTGTGTGTGATAAATAGAGAGGCTCACTCTCTATTTATATTCTTCCATTCACTTGAAACCCACTCCAACTTGTCGGCCTCACTTAACAATTACTTACTAAAGCCGACACCTCTAGGAGTGTCTAATAACCCTAATCCCCCACAACCTATTGGGACTTTTCCTCCTCTGACCAACAAGGATGTTTATCTTAACACAATGGTGGGGATGTTTATTGTTCTGAATGGCCTCTCATACGTCCGACTGATCAGTTGGATGATATGAAGGTTCTGTCATACAAACTCCGTTTACTTAAAGACAAAGTGAAGTCCTGGACAAAAGTGGAAGCACAAAAGATGAAGGAAAAATATGCCTACTTGGAGGAAGAAATTTGTTCTTTATTAAATCTCACTCAATCAGCAATTCTAAGTACTGATCAGCAAAGCAGACTGATTTCCCTTAAAGCTGATCTACAAAAAAAATTGGACCATGAGTTGTCTTCTGCAAGACTCCAAAGCAGAGTTTCTTGGGCTAAGGATGGGGATGCAAATACCAAAATTTTCCATGTTGTAGCATCAGCTAGAAAAAACCTTAATGCCATCTGGAGTTTACAAGATGAGGAAGGATCCTGGGTCTCGGATGATCAGAGCATCAAACTTCTTGGGGTTCGTTACTTTAAAAATATTTTTGCTGATGATCATTTGACAAATCTGTCTACTCAGCTTAAGGTTATTTGTCTTTTTCCCTCCTATATCAGCAATGAAGATAAAGAGGTCTTTACAAATCCTGTCACTCTCTCTGAGGTTGAAAGAGCCCTTAAGACCTTCATAAAAGATAAGGCACCAGGCCCTGATGGCTAGACAGTTGAATTCTACCTGCACTTTTTTGATATTCTGGGTCCTCTCCTAGTTAATATGGTGGAATCTTCAAGAATTTTGGGTAGTGTGGCTCCTTCTCTTAACTCCACCTTTCTAGCTCTCATCCCTAAAAATGAGCACCCATTCTCTTTTGCAGACTTTCGACCCATTTCCCTCTATAATATTTGCTATAAGTTGATCTCAAAAGTAGCGGCCATGAGATTAAAACCCTTCTTAGACTCTTCTATCTCCCCTCAGTAGTTTGGCTTCCTGAAAAACCGTCAGATCCTTGAGCCCATAGCAATCACACAGGAAGCCTTACATTCTGTAAAAAAAAAAAAGAGATGTGCTCTCATCCTCAAGTTGGATTTAACAAAGGATTTTGATAGGGTTAACTGGACCTATATTCGTCTATTACTTATTCAAATCGGGGTTCCTCTGGTGGGAGTGAACTAGATAATGGGCTGCATTACATCAGCAAATTTTGCTGTTCTTGTCAATGGATCTCCTTCCTCCTTCTTTTAGGCTTCTCATGGTATCAGGAAGGGCTACCCTTTGTCCCCACTATTGTTCATTTTAATTATCGAAGGACTAAGCCTCATGATTGAAGATGCTAAGAGAAATGGTAAAATTAAAGGGATCAAGATTTCATCCCATCAACACCTCACCCACTTACTTTTCGTAGATGACGTAATCTTATTTGGTTTGGTTTCCTTCGAGGAATGGATTGATTTCAAAGCTATACTTGACTCTTTTTGTGAGGCTTCTGGCATGTGCATAAATATTGAAAAATCCCGTTTTCTCCATAATGACTTGGATGCAGCCCTCCTTGGCAGAATCACAGGTCTCCTTCCGTTCAAATTTGCTCACCTCAATCAAGGCTTCAACTATCTTGGTTACTTCCTCAAGCCCTCGAGCTATCTCTAAGTTTGAGAAATGTATATCTCATTGGACATATAGGCTCTTGTCTTTGGGAGGTTGACTCGTCCTCATTCGATCTGTACTTTCGAGCATACCTGTCTACTGAATGGCTCTAGTTCCGATTCCATCCTCAATCCTTGACAAACTTAGAAAACTAATTTTCTCTTTCCTTTGGGGCTCCTCAACTCAAAAGAAGAAATTTCACCTCGTCGACTGGAAACTTCTTGCTAGACCCATTTCTACAGCGGGTTGGGGTATCAAGCATCTCCCTAGCTTCAGTTTATCTTTGAGAATGAAGAGCTTCTAGATTGCTCTTAATAGCGATGGCATCTGGCATCATCTCCTCTCTGTAAAATGTATGAAGAAGCTGCCTCTGCACACATGGCTCAGAGAAAAATGTTTCTTTATTCAGAATTCCTCGATCATATGGAAAGGATTCCTTAAAACCTTGCATTGGATAGGTAAAGGGATCATTTGGGAAGTGGGAAATGGCTCAGACATTCATTTGGGAGTGGATCCTGTAGTTGGATTGAGCAACTCTTATATTCTCCCAGATGACTTAAGAGCCTATCTTGAAGATTATGGGATTAATACCTTAGCTCAAGCAAGGAATAAAACCCCTTTCGCTGCTAGTTACTGGTTTACGACAGATGAACTTGATTTAGGTGGAGATTGGAAATATATTTGGGATAAATATATCAGAGGGCTGGAATATAATAGAATACGCCTCAGTGATCCTGGTGATAAGCTTCTTTGGTCACATAGAAACTATGTGGGCAAGATAAGTGTAGCAAAAGGATATGAGTGTATCTCTGTGATCAAAAATTTTGAGGATCGAAACCCTACTATTGATGTCCTCTGGACTCTGAACATTCCTACAAAAATAGCCTGTTACATCTAGCTATTAGTAAAAGGTAAAATTCTCACTTGGGAACAGCTTCAACTCCGTGGTTTTCATGGTCCAAGCCGATGTGTGCTGTGTGAGAAGAATATTGAGGATATCCAACATCTCTTCTTGTTATGTCCCTTTTCAGTGAATATCTTCTCACATTTTGCAGCCCGATTTGGATTCATTTCCACCTTACACAACTCTGTTACTTCTTTTCTGGTATTTTGTCCTCTGAAAAAAAAAATTACATCAATATGGATACCATTTTAAAAGACATTCCAAAGTTACAATTACATGAACATGGATATCATTTTAAAGAACATATATAATACATTGATGGAAACTAGGTGCCTGATGGTAGGTTCCTAAAATTTAGGAAACTGACTCAAGTACTCTATAATGAAAAATGTTTAGTCTTTTAAAAAAAATCATATAAAAGACAAATATATAAAATAAACAAAAATAAATAAAATATAATGAAAATGCAAAAAACAAAAAAAACATAACATTTTCCCCCAATATGTCGGCCCGACTTCCTTGATCCTTCCAGGAGGGGCTCGATGCAGGGATGATCAACCGGTTTCTGAAGAGAGGAAGAAGATACTAATGTATGGAATATTTTTTTTTAGATTGTGGAGATTCTTAGGTTAGATCGTAGGTGTAGCGTTTGGAGAATGCTCAGATTAGAACTACGATCCAATATCACAGCTTGAGGAGAACACCAAATCATTAATGACTGAGGAATGGCATTTCAAAATCTAACTGAGAAAGAGAATCATTCGTCTCAGCACTTGCAAATCATGGTAGCTCCGGACATTGAATCGATCTGTGGAATTTATCCAGATTACGGTTGAAGTTACACATAATCGTGTCGGTGGTACGATGTACCCAGAGTTCTATTGATTAGGGATTCGTTTGAACGTCGTTGTTCCATAACAGAGTGTGCATTTATAAATCAGGGTATTTTCATACAAAAGATTCAGGAATCTGACGTTGTTCCATCAAATTCCTTTCAATATAAATTCTGGTAATGCTCCATGAATTCCTGTAATACTTAATGGTTTCCTGTAAGTTAGATTAATTCTCTGAATTTGCAGTTTTCTATCAATTAGTTGTTTGAGGATGCAAGTGTGCTCCAGATTTGGGGATGTACTAAGTTGTAATACAAGTTTACCCTTAATCCTCTTACAGGTAGTATTTAAACATGTAGACATTTTCCTACCATTGATGAGGGGTAGCAACCCGAAGCAGTGTGAACCAAAACCACTCTATTTCAAAGGGAAATTGTACTAGGTAGCTATTATATCTATCCATTTTTATCCCTTGATCCTCTTACGGGTAGTATCCAAACACATAGATTTTGTCTAGCCATTAATGAGGGTTAGCATCCTAAAACAGTGTGGATTAGAGGTCCAATCTATTTCAGTAGGGAACTACACCAGGTGGTTGCTACTCCGATGAGGAGCCTATATCATAGTTGTCACTTCAAAGGTATCTTTGTTTTATTAAACATTATGAAATCATATCCCTTATTCCTAATCCTCAACCAATATTACCTCCAAACCTCTAAACCTATGCATAGAAAGATAATTACGAAGACAATTTAGAGCCCCATTCTCGGTGCATTAGCCCTAAAATATTACTTTCGTGCATAATAGAAAATTCCATGGATTTAGTTTGTGCAACATGGTTAAGGAACCAAAACCATTAATCTATGCTAAAAACATTGTAATGGCACCCATATCCTGGTTGAAAGCGAAATATTCCATTTACAAGACATGTGAGGTGATATAGAACCATGTGCATGTCCACTAGACATAAAGATGAATATTTTAGGGCCTACATCCTCGTTGTTTATTCCTAAACCTTAAAAAGGCCCTAAGAACCATCCATGTCATTCGAAATATTATAACAACAATAATATGACCCATGTAGGACAATTATTCACTCTACGTGGGACAATTATTCACTCTACCAAAAAATTGAACTAGTCTGGGACTGGGGGACTCAACCTGGTGTTGAGGGCCATTCTTTGAATGGAGGCACCTTGTTAGCTACCAGGAATTTGACCCATTCTGGGACTAGGGGACTCATCCTGGGGCTGAGGGCCATTCTTTGAATGGAGGCACCTGGTTTGTTACCATGAATTTGACCTAGTCTGGGACTAGGGGACTCAGCCTAGGGCTGAGGGCCATTCTCTGGGAGAATGGAGGCACCTGGTAAGTTACCAGGAATTTGACCCAGTCTGGGATTGGGGGTATCAGCCTAGAGTTGAGTGCCATTCATTGAATGGAGGCACCTGGTTAGCTACCAGTGTTGATTTTTCCTGAGCAACATCAAGAGCTATTCTCTTAAGAGAACGGGGACATCTGGTCAAGGACCAGGATATGGAACCAGTCCAGCACTGGGGGACTCAACCTTGAGTTGAGTATCCATTCTATTGAATGGAGACATCTGGTCAGGGACCAGGATGTGGAACCAGTCCAATGCTGGGGGACTCAGCCTAGAGTTGTGTGACCATTCTATTGAATGAAGACCTCTGGTTAGGGACCAATATGTGGAACCAGTCCAGCACTGGGCGACTCAACCTAGAAATGAGTGGCCATTCTTTGAATGGAGGCACCTGGTTAGTTAATAGGAAGATGACCCAGTCTAGCACTGGGGGACTCAGCTTAAGGCTGAGGGCCATTATTCGGGAGAATGGAGGCGCTTGGTCTGTTACCAAGTATCTGACCTTGGGTCAGATTATGCATCTTATGGCTGATGCACCTGGTCTGTTACGAGGATATAACTATAAGCCCCAGACCGAGTCTGGGCATGTGAGAGACTTTGACCCTCGATCTGTGGGCTTTGTGATCTTCTCCAAGTCTTAGCTACCCTTGGTTAATACACCTAGTACCCGATCTTGGTGTCACATAGAGTGTGAGATAAAAGCATTAGTAATTCTCTCTGTTTATGATGACGTACTTTGAGTGGGGATGAAGGACCACCTTGACCACTTGTTTTGACCATAGGGCACTTGAAGAAGGCTAAAGTAAAAGTAAAAAATACATAAGGACCCTTAGTACTACTAAGGAGTCAAAGTGAAAGTGCAAAAATACCTTTAGTACCACTAAAGGTAAAAGTAAAAAAGATAAAATAATAAAATAATATTATTTTGTTCTTTTAAGTTTTGGTCCACTTACAAGTGATTCAAAGGATATAAAAGAAGATCAATCCATTTCATTTTGTTACACACACTTGCTCATGATCCTACAGCTACTCAAGGAATATTTTCGCTCAAATTGTGGAGGAAATATTTTGTGGTTATGCCCTAGAATGGAGGATTCTAGATAGGGAACCCACTATTTCACAATCTAATCCTAAAATAGGGTTTCACCATTAATGAACAACAGCAGCAACACCTTCTCTCTTTTCACGAGCTAAGGTTTCTTCTAAACCCTCACATCACCTTCAGAATTCTCACGGGCAGTCTCGGTCTATTCACAGGTAGGCCAGATCTCCTGTCCAGGCACCTCTCTCTGCCCTTCGTCACTCACAACAAGCCTTAGCAGGGCTTAGGCATGCTGCCAACACCCTTGGGTAGGCTGCTACCACCCTTGGGCAGCCATAGTCTGCCTGCTATAGAATTCTGACAGGTAGCACTGATGCTCGGGTAGGGTTTCGGGCAAGCAGCAGAGCTCGGGCAGGGCAGATAGGGTCTGGGTAGCAAAAATAACAACTTCGGGCAGGCTGACAGGGATTCATGCAGGGCAGACATACCTCCGGGCAGGAAGACAGGGCTCGAAAAGAGGGCTTGGGAAGTAGACAGAGACTTCCGGGCAGTAGCAGATTGTTTGGGCAAGGTGACTGGGATCACAGACAGGTTGACAAGGATCACACAGGGATCTCGGGCAAGTTCAGTCTCAGTCTAGGAAGATTTAGGCAGGCAGAATAAATTTTGGGCAGCCATTCTGGAAGTTTCAGGAAGCTAGAAGAATTAGGGAAGAAATCCCTAATCTGATTTTTGTATGAAATACATTTTTGTAGATTTTTTATCTGTGGTACAAACCCATTAGGGTTTGAGAATTATTGAGAGACTCAGTCATCTCATTTAAGAGATGAATTACTAATGCTTTTTGGGGGTTTTTGTCCTTTAAATCATTACTCGTGAAAAACTACCGTGTTCAATATGTGTGATGTTGTTGATGTTTCTACTGCACTTGTCTTTTGTTATCTTATAGTCTGCAAAATTTTAAGAATTCATGCTAATGCTAACATTCAACAACCAGGAATTTAACCTAGTCTGGGACTAGGATCTCAGCCAGGGGCTAAGGGATATTCTCCAGGAGAATGGAGTCACTTGGTCAGTTACTAAGTATTTGACATTGAGTCATTTGATGCAGCCTGGGGATGAGGCACCTAGTCAGTTACAAGGTCATCAGCATAAGCCCTAGATCGGGTCTAGGTAAGTCATGCACTCCTCTCCTTGATTTATGGGCTATGAGACCTTCTCCAGGGACTAGATACCCCTAGTTGAGAAACCTAGCACCTGATCTTGGTAGCATGAGGAGATCAAGATAAAGCATTTAGTAATTCTCCTTATTTACGAATATTTACTTTGAGTGGGCATGAATGAACCACAGGGACCCTTGAGACAGCTTGTTATGACCACAAAAATACTTGGAGGACCATTTAACCCTAGCCTTGGTCTATGCGACCATGAAGAGAAGGACCAAGTGGCACAAGTCAAAACACCAAAGAGACCTTTATACCACAAAAGATTAAAGTCAAAGGGTTAAAGATGAAAAAGAAGTTAAACCCTAATGTCAACTCCTAATTATGTGGAACTAAATTAAATGTTGATGGACCAGAAATAAAGGACATTTGCAATTCATCTCATAGACACAACACTTGAACACTTGACTGCTCCTCTACTTGCTGCTTGAGGTTGATAGAGATAATTTTGGTGGCTGGTGTTGTTTTTCTTCAACAGTGGCAACATTTATGCTTTCTTGGTTTCTCTTGTCACACTACAGTCACTATGGTGGTTACCGTTATACGTAGCAGCTCTAATAACCCTCGATGGTGGTCTAGGGCTACAACAGGTCTCAGTGTGAAGCCTGTTGGCGGTCAACAAGCTCACGACAACACTAAAACTCTTTCCTTCTTCTCGTTGGTACATTTCATGTGACCCTAACCAAACTAGGGTATGTTGCAACACCCTCGAGCCCTGCTAGGGCTGATCTACTGTGCACCCTAGCTCTTGTTGGGGATTCTACAGCTCACGGGTGACCTGCTAAGGTCACCCTCTATGCACCTAAGCCCTGTTAGGGCCTCAAGCTTTGTTAGGGATCCAACAGGTGCACACAATAGTCACGGTGGTTTCTAGGGCTTCTCACAGCCCACGGGAAGCAGCAGCGATGTACAACAGGAGGTGGTGGTCTAGGGAAGAAACAACAACATATAACAGGGTTACGTGGAGACTAGGGCTGAAGCAACGCCCTTGGTGGTGACCTAATTAAGCAACAACACCCTCGTTGGTGTCCTAATTGAGCAACAACACCCTGCTAGTGGTCACAGGTAGCAGTAACGGTTTGTTACAACCCTGATAGTGGTCACGGGTAGCAACAACAGTCTGCTACAACCCTCGTTGATGGTCACTATTGGCAGCAACAACAGTTAGCAAGTCACCTACAACAACATCAACAGACCTAGTGGTCACAGGTAGAAACAACAGTTTGTTACAACCCTGCTAGTGGTCATGGGTAGCAGTAGCAGTCTGCTACAACCCCCGTTGATGGTCATGATTGGAAACAACAGCAGTTAGCAGGTCACCTATAGCAGCATCAATAGACTTGGTGGTCACGAGTAGCTACAGTGGGCTGCTACAGGTGGTTAGGGATAGCTGTAAAAGGCTGCTACAAGACTCAACAGTATCTCACACTCCACGTGGCAACAACAAATGATAGCAACACTAAGCCTGCGAGGGCTACTTTGATTTTGGAAAAATTTTGTACATTCATCTCAAAATTTTGAGATCAGAACCGATTGATTTAGATTCGGATCAATATCAGTTAACCAGGTAATCTTTGTAGAGAATGCATGCTAATTACTTGAAGGAATGCTTGAATTTGTTTTTGAATAATGTGTAAATCTGGATTTGGTGGGAGTGCTTAAAAACCCTAAACTTCTTGTGTAATGGTAGGTTGGGCTAATGAAAACCCCAACCTTGAATTTGCATTCTCTGGACCATGCTCTTATCGATATTTTTACACACTTTACTACAGGCATGTGAACTGTTAGGTGCATGGCATCAATTGGGCATGTGAACTGTTAGGTACATGGCATCAATTGGGAATGTGAATTGTAACCACATCTTTTATAGCAGATGTCTTGACCATCTTGGTGATTTCTTTGGTATAAGAATACTTCAAATTTTGCTGGTATATTTGGAGCTTTAGATAAATGAAGTGCCACCTGAACAAATATTGTTTGAACTTTTCTATATCATATGTTGGCCAACTTCTCCTTATCATAGATTCATAATTACCAATCAAATTTTTTCTTTCAAAGAAACAAGATGTTGATTTTCCATGAGCACATCCCCTCTGCTGGTGCCTGAAGCATCACATTCCACTTAAAAGAGCTGTGAGATATGCTCAAATAATTGTTGGATGTAACCTTCTTCATGTGTTGTAATGTGTCTTCTATTTCTTTTGCCATTTTAGTTGATCCTTATTTGTAATATCAGCGAAGAGTCTCATCAGGCTCCCAAATCTTGGATAGATCCCCTGTAGAAGTTGCACAAAATCCGGAATCCCCTCAACTAGCTCAAGTTAACAAGATACTTCATCATTGTCACGCTCTACTTGTTAACAAACTGCCTTTTGTAACTCTTGCATATGTGGTATCAATGCCAACATGGGTCTAATATGTACATGGATCAGACCTCAGTCCTTTGGAAGGTTGATGGTCCCCATCAAATTACCTTTATGACTCGATTTGGATTTCCTAGGTATTTTTGGATTGTTTTACAACTCAGCTTGCAAATTTGGAATCAGTTCTTCTACAACAGGTATAAGAGGCTCTTCCTCATAATGTCAAACCATTGAAAATCTCTGAGACTAGTAGATCACTTAACCAATGACATCAACAATGGATCTATTCGGATATTGATCGTGCAACCACAATTACTAAGAATTCCCTAAATATTTTGACACAAAAATAGTCTGCATTATAGAGGTGTGAAAAGAGAAGCTGAATATGTCTTTTCCAGAGTTCATAACAGAGGTATGTTGCAGACTTGAAGAAGTTTAAAGCCGACAGTCAAAGGCTTACAGATTGTCTTTGTTTTCATGGTGTTTCCTATTTGTCTCTTAGCTACGTGACATGTAAGAGAAGCTATTGTCATAGCTATGGGATCCATGTCAAATTTAGTAATGACTGGAATCACCACCTTTGGCCTATTTGCAGGGAACCAAGCAAATATTTAACCCAAAACATAGACCTACTAAGCATAAGGAACCAAGCAAATATTTAACCCAAAACAAACCACAAAGAGCATCTAACCGTCCTGCGATGAGGAAAGGATTGAGGAAAGGATAAAGGGTCATAGTAGCAGGCCCAAAATATACTGGAGAAGTGCAAGGAATTAGAAAATCCTGGGAATGATACATTGACATAATAGAGACTTTCTACAGGCTCTAGATAAATCCATTGCAATAGTTTTACTAGTACCATTGGCCCCTTCAAATAATCAAGCCTTGTTGCAGGACTTGTTTCATATCATCAAGTTTGCACAACATGTAACAACCTTGTTTGCAATGGCAATGTGCTATGGAAGTCTCTGTTTGCTGACTGCTTGAATGAGATGGCACCAACAAATCCTACTACCTCCAAGCTTCTGTTCACAATTTATTTCTTGTCCTGTAAAAGCAGGCCAAATACCACTCACTTAATACCATGTACTTGAGAACCAAAGACCAAATACTAAATAAAAATCACTTTTTTTAAAACCAAACATCGTCCACCCCAGTGGGTGAGAGCCACAATGGCCAATTGCAAAAGGGTCTAGAGCAATCACAAAAAACCCAGGCTGACCACTAATTTTCAACCAAATGTTTGGTCTCCTCTTTCAATTGAACACAAAAAGGAAGCTGTGGTATAAAATCATGGCCATTAATTCCTCCCAGGCTCAAGTTGCAGACTAGCTAAAGCCACATTCATTCATTGCCACCATTGTACCCTCTTTAATTCTCAGATCAGTGAGTTGAAGAAGGAAACAAAGAAGGGATGTTTCTAGGTTTGCAGACTCAGTCCTGGGTTAGCAGTCTGCGCAGAGAAAGTATTTTATGAAGCCTACAGTTATTGCACTCAATATGCAATTAGCAGTAGTCATAAGATTTGTGAGATTGCATAGTTAGTAGGGATAGCCTCCACGTCTGTTCACTTAGGGCATCCCCTGGGTAGAATTCCATTACTTACCACCCTAGTGAACACTTTTGGTTTTTCCTGGGCCAACAAACATCAGTTGTAGTCACTAAAAATGTTCACCTATGTCTTTGGGTAAAGGAATATGGGACAAGGAATCTTGTCTCTGCACCTACAAAATTTCAAGTTTGCGAGTTCCATGCTTGGTGTATGTTCAACTTTCTAGGTACATGAGTCTCGCATTTGAGAGTAAAGCCTTCTCAACTCCTTGGTTGCAGAGAATTTAGTTTTCTTTTGGTGTACAAGGATAGAGTGAGTGTCTTTAAGAGGAATTAAAATCCATTTCTGTTGAGCAATATGGACAGTCATTATACCCTCTCTTTTCAGATAGACATACAAGAAATTCACAGGTTTTTACGACGCTAAGAGGATCTTATCACTGGGAACAGAACCTCAATTTTCTCCATCAACCAAAGCCCGTGAATTAGAACAATAGAAGGTCTCATAGAATGCAGTCATAATGGATATCTTGGTTCAATAGAAGAGGCAAACTTACGACTTAGAGGAGGAATGTGCAACATTGAAAGCCATGGTCATAACACTTAGTAACGGTTCTTTCTCGTCAGCTCCAAATGTGAATATTTCAGTGGGCTCTTTCCCTGTGGATTTCAAGGAAGACAAAAATAGTTTATCAGCTGCAAGATGACATGAAAGTAGACAAGCATGAATCTGATCCCTCCAATCATACCTAGGATGATGCCATGAGCATATATGCTTTCTTAACTTTGTAATCGTCAATGTACTGTAAATTTGTCTTATTTCTAGGAGTCTTTTTCATATTTTACTCTAGTGGTACTCCTTTGTTTGGTGTTGTAAGCAATGCTACAGAACACTATAGGCTATATTCTACTGTCAGTCTGTCAGGACTTAGATCAGAGCATATGTTTTTTGGACCTGAACATGGTCAACTGTGTATTGTCTCGATGTCCAGCTTGGTTGCAGCCCCTTTTTAATGCAAAAATTAAACTGTTTATGTTAAAACAATGACTTTAAATCTAATCAAACAAAATATGCAGAGTTTCTTAGCCATAAGTCGTCAAATGAAAAAGCTGATATTGTAAAGGTGTTTCAACGTTGACCCTCTCTTGTACTCAATCTAAGGGGTTCACCCAATTAAAAAAAACAGGGACTCACAATCTTGCTGAAACAGTGGATACTCCTTCGTCAACAGAATGTTCAATTGTTTATCATGATAAGGATTCTAGTCCTCAAAGAAACTGGAAATTAACTCTACAATCGTCAATAACATTATCTTCTACAAGAATTCATTATTACAGAATCAAGAACAAGAATGTCATGTTGAATATTCTCCATTATCTGTCTAGAGTATAGTTCTGAGATTCAATTTTTGTATCATTTCTTGTTTGTCATTTTAATTTCCCTTATCATAAAGATTAACTGTAGGGATAGAATTCAAATTATTTGAATTTTAAATTAAATTCTAGTTCTTCATGAGACAATAATATTTATCTTCTTTCAATAAGCTTTAATTTTCTCATTTGTTTGTTAAAAAATGTAAAGGTATCTTCAGAAAATTAAGAAGAAAAAACATTTGTGCCTCGGTCCTAATTTCCGTATTTAAATTCAAGATGTAGAGGTTGTTTATTAATTTTGGATCACAACTTTCCCTTGCAATGATGATCTGGAATTTTTTGACAAAAGGTGTTCCATTTGAATCTTATTCATAAAGTTCATCCCATTTTATATATGCTTGTTTATATATTCAATTTCAGAGTAATGAAAGGCGTAAAGATTGTTTGAATTCCCTTCACACAAGCCGATTCCCCATGTTAGAGAAACTCCTTCCATGTCTTTAGAGAAACTCCTTCCATGTCTTTAGAGAAATATGCATATTCTCATCCTCATGTGCTATCTTTGCTGAGTGAAAACTTGAGTGTGCCCCATTCATCAATATCAACTTCTATATTGATTTTTTAGTGCAAAAGCAGATGCAGATTTTGCCTCTGCAATTTTTTTATGACTAATAACAGCATTTTTTTTCACTGTCATTTGTGCTCATGAACTACATTTTTTAATTTCTACCATCCTTATCCATTAGGAGTTTGGTTAATAAATCTCTCTTCTTTATTTTTATATTCAATATTTTGTCCACAATTTCTTCCCAGGTTGCTATTTGGAATGTTAAAAGGGCCTTTTGAGAAAAAAACTAAAATATTTTTTTCAAAGTAGACAAATGTTTGGCCCAACTTTTTTTTTTTTTGTAGAAATTTCAAAGTAAGAATTGTATGATGTAAAGCTAGCTACATTAGAAGTTTAGTTTTTTAGGGGCTTTGTTCTTCCACAATATAGAGAACCACATACCTGCTACTTGTATTTCATCCCCTTCAAAGGCTATATATCCTTGTTTTGGATTGTAACTACCACCAACTTTGTTTTGAACCCAGACTAGTTCATCAACAAAATCACCAAGTCTGATATACACTCCTTACATTTTTTATACAAAATTTTCCCAACAGTGATCATAATCCACCAACAAACCTAAGTCTTTAGTTGATAGCCATCCTTATTTCCATATTGAAGTGGTAATAGGGTTCCCAAATTGATTCAACGTGAATTTACCAATACCTTGAAAGCACTAAATTAACTCTTCTGGAACAAAAACAACATTATTACTAGCCATTGTAGCACCTACCCCTATCCTTACATGTGATCCATTTCCAATCTTCTAGGCCATAATAATGTAAGGTGTCCCCTTATAGATGGTTGTTGCATGATTTGCTACAAAGAAAAACCCAATAACCATGCTATACATCACTGCAAAGTTAGCAGAGATTTCTCGGCATGAATTGCTGTTGAATACACAATTCTCCATCATTGGCTTCAATGAAAAGGGATCATTTTTTGGGAAAGATGGGACAGTCAAGATCGGAGGCTCATGTTCAGAATGCAACTTTTGACAGGGAAAATATTCTATGTCATTTGGCTGATATCACAATGTTTAGACCAAAGGCAACTGTCCAGAATACAACTAAGTTACTTTAAGATAGATGCAAAGTGTCTCAAAGTTGGGGACAAAGCTGATGAGATTCATTAAGACACTTGTCCAACTTTCTCTGCACACACTACTACCCAGGATGCTTTAACAAGCAAGGATATCTAGCAATAGATCTTTCATCAAGAGCCAAAACTGAAATTATAGCCACCTCAGAGATAGGTGAATACATAAAAAATGCCGTCCATATATGCTAGTTATTTCCTATAAAGCAAAGCTTCCTTCAAAACTCTTGGTAGGATACAAACCTCAGTCATTAGTCTGTTTTTCCCACCACCCTCAGAAGAATTTCTTGCAGTGACCCAAAAGGAACACCTACCGTTCCATCACCATGGCATTCCATCAATAACGTTGATCAAACATATTGTGGGAGCTGGAAACCAGTGACTGGTGGCACATGCATATCTGACGATGAAGAGGAATGAGTAGATCACGAAGGATGAAAATGACTGCCTTGTGCAGGCCTGGAAATAGAGGATGCGAAGCCCTATCCTTGAGCAGCACCACCACTCCTCCTAGGTGCTTGTGTGAAAGGAACATGTTGTGAACCCCAAGGCATACTTGGTAGTGGATGTAGCATTGAAGAAGCAATTTCCCCAGGTCCATTTGAATTCTGGTTCACTGGAACCCAGCTTCCAGATTCATGGTTGGTTGCTCTGTTCTCTGAACCTACAGCAAACCAAGTATTGCTAGGAATACCCATCATCATGTTTATTGAAGTAGCTTCTTCTTTCTGAGAAGATGAGCGCTCCCTTGTACCAGCATTAGAGCTGGAAGCATTGCCAAGTCTAGGCATAGAACTTTCATTCCATCCAACTGAATGCAAAATCCTCTGTATACCAACTGGTAGCCTTTAACTAGACCTTGGAGTCGGTAGATTTGAAATTCATATTTTTAATTAGAGCAACCTATATCTAGGCATGAAATTTCCCAAAGTTATTTGATGTAAGACTACCATGGCAGAGAAAACCAGAGATCTATCGGAGTAGTTGCAATAGAGTCTGGAGCCTTTCATTAATTAGTCATGGTTGAAGGAGATGGGTCATAGAATGATGTGGCTAATTTTCCTAACAACAGTGCTGCTGCAAAAGATTGCCATTTGTCAGGTTGCATTGAAATAACAAACTAAGGATGGATTGACTATAGAGAATTTTGTAAAGTCGTTCATTGACAGCTGACATGAAGGGAAGGATGCTGAAGTAAGGAGGATATCCAGGCATTTCCTGTCATCAATTCATAGAAGCATGTATGGCATTGAAAAGGTGTCACCATGTTCTGCCCAAGTACAATATATCTTGACAACTTTACATTGTTGTTAACTCTAATTGTAGAAGGTGCCTTTGGAAGATAAAATTGGGTGCAGATTTCTGAAAGACTGATGCACCTGCGAATAATGCTTCAATTACTGGCTACTTTATATGGTTGACAAGCTAAATACATTGTGTTGTTCAAGTCTTGTGTCATTTAAGGTTGCTACCAACTAAATGATGTGAGTTTTATAATTCAGTTTCTTATCTATTTGGTAGTCCTAAACTTATTTCAGTTATGCTCAAAAGTCAATTGAACTGCACTTTCCTAATCCCTTTGTAATAGTAGAATGTACTCATCTGGACTGCAATAAGTGTTTTTTAAGCTCTTCTTTGAAGTCTTAATAAAAAAGAAAAAATGTTTCAGCAGAATTATGATCATATTAATAGTAGAAGTCAATTTTTTTTATCATTCTAGTCATACCCTATCAATCTATCAATAACTGACAACTTTAACATGCAATTGGCTATTCTCTCGTCATCAAATGTAAGGCTCAGCAAGTCAGGTCAGGCTAAATGAAATAGGGGCTCAGATGGAGTTGACCATTCATTGGCGTAGGTGGCATGTGACTGGAAAAATATTTATTAGCCTCCAAATCATTAATGCCATATTCATTGAGGGATACTTCCAGGGTGCCCTCCCCATTAAATAGAGGGCCCACTGAATTCAAGTATAAAGGCTCGCCCTGACTGGAAAATTCAGTTGCAATCCTTGAATCTGTAACCGATACAGATATCCCCATGCATGTATCCTTACCTGAGATCTCACTCATAGGTTCTGAAGTGCCAGTTTTCTGCAAGGATGGAATTGCCATGTGATTTGCTTTCTGTACTAATGTCTGTTTTTCTGTGCATATTTTGCATGTCCTTAATGAATCACTAATTAAATTGGATGAACAGACTACAGAACCATGCTCTGGCAATGGAAACGGTACAATCTTTCCTAAATCCTTTCTGACCAGCTCAACAGTAGCCCTTGAGGAGAAATTCATGTCATCAACTTTAGCTACTGTAGATGAAGACTTTTGTGCACTGCAACTTAGGGTTTTGTGCCTTCTGTGGGGATAAACTTGAAGTATCCATTGACGTAGGTAATGAAATGTGATCGAACAAAGATTTATCTACCTTCCCATTTCAATGACCAAGTTCACTAAGCAATATCTCTAAGACACCCTCCCCTTTAGATTTGAAATGTGCCTTAGGGCTCGAATGCATGGTAGCAATTGATGGTGCATGTTGCTACAACTGCTGTTTTTTATTTCTCTGCTTGGATTTAGTTATCTTTATCATATTTTCCATTGTTACATGACCTATTAACTTCACACATTCACTATTCTTATTTTCCTGAAAAGAGTTATTTTGTTCCAAGCCAGGGGCAGAAACAGAAGTTAAAATAATATTTTCATTAGGAACAACTATTTATGGGCTAGGCATGTTTATTGGCAAATTCTTAACTGCAGCGTCAGAATTCTTTGTAGCTGATAGTTCAGTCACAGTAGTGAATTGTGAACCAAATATGTCTCCGTTGACAGCCACTAAAACAGCTAAAGGAGTTGAACCATAAATTCTCTCAGTAGCAGATGATGTTGAACAAGAAGATTTCATTTGTAGAGCCTCCAATGAAATGAGGCTAGTTTCTTTAGCCCGAGTGAAAGGTTTTGATAGATCCAATGTTCCACGAGACTGTGCCATAGTTCACATATTTTGACTTGAAGATGTATGCACAGGATCAGACCTCACAGAAGTAGCACTTGATGATGATACAACTGCCACTAAAACTGACGTATTTGGCTGCGGATGTAAATTAATTGAGTGGCCATATGATCCTGCTGGTATTGCTGAGTTGGAATTTAGTTTGTGAGGACTGTTGAAAGCCATAGGCACACCAAATTGTGGAGGTTTATAAGTTGAATATATTCCTGACAAAGTATTAGTGTCAGAAGTTAGTTTAACAGTCCTGGTATCTGTGTGGGAATCCATCTTTCTGCCCTTTGGACCAAATTTCAACTCTTCATGAGTCTCAGGAAGCTAGCAGTTGCTGCAACACTGGAAAGGTAGTCCAACAGATGGTTAATGTACAGGTAAGGACACTTGAGTTCATGTACGTTGAATTCATGATATTATCGCAGGTTCAAACATCGACCCATCACCAAGGATTAAAAATTGTTTAACAAGTCCCCTTCACTAATAAGGTACCTGAAAAACAATTGATATTGGATATTAAATGCTACAAATAGGAGGACTATGAGAAAAAAGCTCCCAAAAGAGATTGCTAATTAAATTTTAAAAATTGCTATTCCTTTAAGGCATTGGATGACTCCCTAAACAATGTGTTATGGGAAAATAGAGGCTGCCAGATAAGAGGCAACAATTAGAATCTTGTCGAATAACCTAGAAGCATTGAAATCGTAGCTTAGACCTGGAGAAAACTACAAGGGTTGGACTCATCAACAAAAGTATGAACAGAGGCGGTTGGACAACAGACAAGAATTAGGAGATTACAGAATAACCTGGCAGCATTGAAGCAATTAGTAAGGCTTAGGGTAAACTATGGAGGTTGGGTACAAATTCATCAAAAAAATGAGCTACTTACCAGAAAGCCTAGCATTACCGGTAAATGATCTCTGAGGAGTGTGGGCATAAACTTCTACTATCTAATGTAATTCTGATCCATAGTGATCTAATACCAATTCCTCCAAAAGAAGGACCTAAAGAGTAAAATATCTTGGGGAGAAAACATATATCATACAAGAATACTTTAAATTTCTTGGTTGGAAATCTTGAAAAATGACAAGCAGGAACACTTGGTTGGGTAAATCCAGGAGAGCTATTGACATGAGAAATTGTATCAAGAGACGCTAACTAGCATCCCATTTGCACACCCGTAATCACTAAAGAAGCATGCCAACTATCACCAAACTTTGATCACAAAATAAGCATGTACTTTTAAATAAAAGGATAAGATGTGAGTTTGTCAAACAACTGGACTTCATCAACAATTGTGTAATAACTAAAAGGTCGTTCCAACAGCTGGCTGATTAGCTATCAATTCAGCCTAGGCCAGGTGGTGGAGAGTAGGAGTGTTATCCTCAATTCAAGTTTCTAACAACATTTTACTAATCAGAAAGATTGGTATATTGATTTTGTTGAGGACAAATCCAACTCTAATTCTATATTCGAGTGGTGGAGAAAATGCAGAGTTGAGAAGTGGGAAAGTTCAGATGAGAGGTAAGAGGTTGTTATTTATGATGATGTCCCTGGTTCACAGAAAAAATTATTTTCTGTTAGTTGGATAATGAAGCATAGCCCACAATTCAATGTTTTCCTTCAGTAATAATCAAATTTTAATTGCTGACAAGAAGTGCAAGAAGATGACTTATAAGTGCCAAAGATCAGGGTTTGTTTCAATTGGTGGATGGTAAAAAAAAGTTGGCAATCAGTAGATTCATTATGCTTTGTCTGTTCATTTTCATGAAAGAGAGAAAGACACTTAAGGAGGGTGAATAGGAGGCAATGAAGTAAAATGGTGCTTTCTCAAAAAAGAAAACACAAAACTTTGATATCTTGAAGCGCCAAGATGATGAAAATTTTGATATTTTAGAATAAGTTGCAGATGGGTTAAACGGGTTGTTTTTATTTAGGGAGTATAGGGTGGTAACCAAGTTGAGTAACCAAGGATATAAGCCAATCCAAGTAGCCAAGTGAGTAGCTATGGATCCATAGCCTTATTAGTCAGCTATGGAAGTGGGGGAAAGGGTCCAAGGGCATTGCTACCCATCAGAGGGAAACTTTCTTATTGTTCTGGAACCTCTCCCTCTTGGCCTGTAACCCTAAAACGAGAAGGTTTCGAAATATGTACGTCCTCCCCCACAAAAAAAACATGGATTCTTTGGGTTTTATATAAGTATTTACGCATGTAATGAGCGCTCAGGATAACCCATTCAAATGAAAAGTTACACATATATATAGTCTGAGTTCGAGTTTAGCTCCACAAGAAACCATAACCTGCAGTGCTGAGAAGGCGGCATATGTATTGGACAAAGTTGAAGATAGTTACTTGGGGGTTACTGCTGAGTTGGCCAGGAAGCCTGTAGGAAAGATTTCACAATTGTCTTGTGGGGATCATTTTCGACTATAAATTAGCAGTAACAAGACATAACCTTTGAATATGGGCTGAATCTAAGGGTTGAAATACATTTTTGGGCATGTTTCAGTCTTAAAAGGTGATGAATAACAACATAAAACTAGATTTGGTAAGTTCTAGTCCAATTTTGATGGTTAAAGCTCCAATTTTGGGTGTGAGCAGGGATGGTAAGAGAACTCAATTCTCATTTACAAACTATTTGGAGGGGTTTTGAGTGCATTGTGTGCCCTAGAATAACAATATAAAAATTTGATATAGCCTTTTGCATTAGAAAATGTGACAACAGTATAAACAATAGTCATAAAATCCTTAAAAAATCCAGGTTTGATGTGTGTTAGGGACTCGTGTATGAAACGAAAGCCCTATAGGGGGTGATTTACCTGTGTGACCATTCATGCCTTGTTTGGAGTATTGTTCAACCCACGTGGGGCACTCATGGCAAGTTTGGATAGGTTTGCGTGGTAGATTGTGTAGCAATTGTTGTAGTAGCATTTGGATCCTTCAGTCAAGTTGAATCCTTGAATCATTACACAAGTGGAATCCAACAAAGCGTTTGCTCCATATATGTATGGAATTTAACTTAATAAAGGTGCACAATATGGAAGTTTATGAGAAGTTTTGGAGCTTGGGTCTCCTTTTGTTTAGTATATGTGACTTCAGGAAATAAAATTATAAAGATAACCAGTAGGTTTTCTAGTTCTTCTCATAGAGATGAATATTTAAATTTGGAAATGTCCTATATGCTTGGAGGGGAGGTTGGATGAAACTAGTAAATACTTTTTTGTTGATGTTTCAAAAGGATTAACTTTATAAGTCAATATAATGTACAAAGAGTAATCCTTTACATCATTGAATTTCCTCTTACCACCACAATGAGGAAGGCAATCATATCCAACTGGGCTGTAATAGTAGAGGACACAATGTACTCTCCTAGAAAGGAACGAAATCTAACTCCAGCTAAACTTTTATCATGGTGTAATGTGTTTGATAACAATGTGGTTGTGTTAGATGGAAAACTACCTTATGAAATCTAACATACTTTAGCTTTACTGACCCTGCAATGTTTTAAGAACAAAAACTAACTCTAGCCAGATTTCCATCATTGTGCATTGTGATTGATGACAATGTGGTTGTGCTAGATGAAAAGATACATTGTAAAATATAACACACATTAGATTTCACTTATCGTGTAATGATTTAAGGATGAAAGCTAATTCCAGCTTGATTTCCATCACGGTGCAATGCGATCAATGACGATGTGTTGTGTTAGATGGAAAACTACGTTATGAAAGCCAACACACATTATCTTTCACTCATTGTGCCATGTTGTTAGAAGGAAAGCTAACTCCAGCTAGATTTGCATCATGGTGTAATGTATTTGATGACAATGTCGCTGTGTTAGATGGAAAACTACCTTACAAAATCTAACATAAATTAGTTATTACTCACCATGCAACGTTTTAAGAACGAAAGCTAACTTTAGCTAGATTTCCAAAATGGTGCATTTTGATTGATGATAGTGTGGTTGTGTTAAATAGAAAACTACATTATGAAAGTAAGCACACATTAGATTTCACTCACTGTGTAAAGATTTAATGTTGAAAGCTAACTCCAGCTAGATTTCCATCATGGTGCAATGTGACAATGTGGTTGCGTTAGATGGAAAACTACCTTATGAAAGCTAATACACATTAGCTTTCACTTATCGTGCCATGTTGTTAAAAGAAATCTAACTCCAGCTAGATTTTCATCATGGTGCACTGTGATTGATGATAATGTGGTTGTGCTAGATGACAAAATACACTATGAAAGTTTACACACATTAGATTTCACTCACCGCGCAACGATTTAAGGATGAAAGCTAACTCCAGCTAGAATTCCAACACGATGCAATGTGCTTGATGACAATGTGATTGTGTTAAATGGAAAACTACTTTATGAAAGCTAACACACATTAGCTTTCACTCATTATGCCATGTTGTTTAATGAAAAGTTAACTCCAGCTAGATTTTCATCATGGTGTAATGAGCTAACACACATAAGCTTTCCCTTATAGTGCCATGTTGTTAGAAGGAAAGCTAACTCCAACTAGATTTTCATCATGGTGTAATGTATTTGATAACAATGTGGTTGTGTTAGATGAAAAATTACCTTATGAAAGATAACATACGTTAGTTTTATTGACCATGCAATGTTTTAACAATGAAAGCTAACTCTAGCTAGATTTCCATCATAGTGCATTGCGATTTATGATAATATGGTTGTGCTGGATGGAAAACTACATTATGAAAGCTAACACATTAGATTTCACTCATTGTGCAATGATTTAAGGACGAAAGCTAACTCCAGCTAGATTTCCATCATAGTGCAATGTGATCAATGACGATGTGTTGTGTTAGATGGAAAACTACCTTATGAAAGCTAACACACATTATCTTTCACTCACCATGCCATGTTAGAAGGAAAGTTAACTCCAGCTAGATTTGCATTATGGTGTAATGTATTTGATGACAATGTGGCTGTGTTAGATGAAAAACTACTTTACAAAAACTAACACACATTAGCTATTACTCACCGTACAACGTTTTAAGAACGAAAACTAACTTTAGCTAGATTTCCAAAATGGTGCATTTTGATTGATGATAATGTGGTTGTGCTAAATGAAAAAATACATTATGAAAGGTAACACATATTAGATTTCACTCATTGTGCAATGATTTAAGGTTGAAAGATAACTCTAGCTATATTTCCATCATGGTGTAATGAGACAATGTGGTAGTGTTAGATTAAAAACTACCTTACGAAAGTTAACAAACATTAGCAGTTACTCACTGTGCAATGTTTTAAGAATGAAAGCTAAATCCAACTAGATTTTTATCATGATGCATTGTGATTTATAACATTGCGACTTTGTTGGATAGAAAACTACACTATGAAAGCTTACACACATTAGATTTCACTCACTGTGCAACGATTTAAGGATGAAAGCTAACTTCAACTAGATTTCCAACACAACGCACTGTGATTGATGATAATGGGCTTGTATTACATGGAAAACTACCTTATGAAAGCTAATACACATTAGCTATAACGCATTGTGCCATGTTAAAAAAAAATCTAATTCCAGCTAGATTTTCGTCATATTGTAATGAGCTAACACACATAAGCTTTCTCTTATAGTGCCATGTTGTTAGAAGGAAAACTAGCTCTAGCTAGATTTTCATCATGATGTATTGTATATGATAACAATGTGGTTGTGCTAGATGGAAAACTACATAAGCTTTCCCTTATAGTGTCATGTTGTTAGAAGGAAAACTTGCTCTAGCTAGATTTTCATCATGATGTATTGTATGTGATAACAATGTGGCTGTGCTAGATGGAAAACTACCTTATGAAAGCTAACATACATTAGTTTACTCACCGTGCAATGTTTTAAGAAGAAAAACTAACTCTAGCTAGATTTTCATCTTGGTGCATTGTGATTGATGACAATGTGGTTGTGCTAGATGAAAAAATGCATTATGAATGCTAATACACATTAGATTTCTCTCATTGTGTAATGATTTAAGGATGAAAGTTAACTCCGACTAGATTTCCAACACGGTGCAATTTGTTTGATGACAATGTGGTTGTGTTACATGGAAAACTACCTTATGAAAGATAACACATTAGCTTTCACTCATCATGCCATGTTGTTAAAAGAAAAGCTAACTCCAGCTAGATTTCCATCATGGTGTAATGTATTTGATGACAATGTGGTTGTGTTAGATGAAAAACTACTTAATGCAAGCTAACATACATCAGCTTTACTCACTGTGCAATATTTTAAAAATGAAAGCTAACTCTAGCTACATTTTAATCATGCTGCATTATGATTGATGACAATGTGATTGTGCTAGATGAAAAACTACATTATGAAAGCTAACACAGATTACGTTTCACTCATCGTGCAATGATTTAAGGATGAAAGGTAACTCCAGCTATAATTCCATTACGGAGCAATGAGATCGATGACGATGTGGTTGTGTTAGATGAAAAACTACCTTATAGAAGCTAACACACATTAGCTTTCACTCATCGTGTTATGTTGTTAGAAGGAAAGCTAACTCCAGGTAGATTTGCATCATGATGTAATGTATTTGATGACAATGTGGCTATGTTAGATGAAAAACTACCTTACGAAAGTTAACTCACATTGCAACGTTTTAAGAACAAAAGCTAACTCTAGCAAGATTTTCAATATAGTGCATTTTGATTGATGACAATTTGGCTATGTTAAATGAAAAACTACATTATGAAAGTGAACACACATTATATTTCACTCACCGTGCAATGATTTAAGGTCGAAAGCTAACTCCAGCTAGATTTCCATCACAGTGCAATGTGACAATGTGACTGTGTTAGATAGAAAACTAATCTGGCTATGTTGTTAGGAGCAAAACTAACTCCAACTAGATTTCCATCATGGTGTAATGTATTTGATGACAATGTGGTTGTGTTAGATGGAAAACTAACAACAACTAGATTTTCATCATGGTGCATTGTGATTGATGACAACCTGGTTGTGTTAGATGGAAACTACATTATGAAAGCTAACACATTAGATTTCAATCATCGTGCAATGTCTTAAGGACTAAAGCTAACTTCAGCTATATTTTCGTCATGGTGTTATGTATTTGATGACAATGTGACTCTTCTAGATAGAAAAGTACCTTATGAATTCTAACACACATTAACTTTCATTCACCGTGCAATGTTTTAAAAATAAAAGCTAACACTAACTAGATTTCCATCTTGGTGCAATGAGCTAACGCACATTAGGCTTTCATTCATCGTACAATTCTTTAAGAATAAAAGCTAACACATTGTTAAAAGGAAAGCTAATTATAACTAGATTTCCATCATCATGTTATGTATTTGATGACAATGTGATTGTTTTAGATAGAAAGCTACATTTCGAAAACTAACACACATTAACTTTCACTCAATTGTGCAATGTTTTAAGAACAAAAGCTAACTCTAGCTAGCTTTCCATCAGGGTGCAATGAACTAACACACATTTGTTTTCACTCATCATGCCATGTTGATAGAAAGAAAGCTAACTCCAGCTAGATTTTCATCATGGTGTAATGTATTTGAGGACAATATGACCGTGTTAGATGGAAAACTAATTTATGACAGCTAACACACATTATCTTTTACTCATCGTGCAATGTCTTAAGAACAAAAGCTAACTCTAACTAGATTTCCATCATGGTGAATTGTGATTGATGACAATGTGGTTGTGCTAGATAGAAAACTACATTATGAAAGCTAACACACATTAGATTTCACTCACCGTGCAATGAGTTAAGGACGAAAAACTACAATGTGATTGATGACAATGTGGTTGTGCTAGATAGAAAACTACATTATGAAAGCTAACACACATTAGATTTCACTCACCGTGCAATGAGTTAAGGACGAAAAACTACAATGTGATTGATGACAATGTGGTTGTGGTAAATGAAAAACTACCTTATGAAAGCTAACACACATTAGCTTTCTCTCATCATGACATGTTAAAATGAAAGATAACTCCAGCTATATTTCCATCATGGTGTGATATTTGATGACAATGTGGTTGTTTTAGATAGAAAGCTACCTTATGAAAACTAACACACATCAACTTTCACTAATCGTGCAATGTTTTAAGAACGAAAGCCAACTCCAGCTACATTTCCATCATGGTGCAATGTGATTTATTACAATGTGGTTGTGTTAGATTTAAAACTGCATTATGAAAAACTAACACATATTACCTTTTACTCATGGTGCAATGTTTTAAGAATAAAAGTTAACTATAACTAGATTTCCATCATGGTGCTATGTAATTGATGACAATATGGTTGCGTCAGATGAAAAACTAATTGATGACAATGTGGTTGTGTCAGATGAAAAACTACCTTATGAAAAGTAACACATTTTAGCTTTCACTAACCGTGTAATGTTTTAAGAACGAAAACTAACTTCAGCTAGATTTTCATCGTAGTGCAATGTGATTGATGACAATGTAGTTGTGTTAAATGGAAAACTTCCTTATGAAAGCAATCGCATGTTAGGTTTCACTTACCATGCCATGTTGTTAGAAGGAAGCTAATTCCATTATATTTTCATTATGGTGTAATGTATTTGATAACAATGTGGTTGTGTTAGACAAAAAACTACCATATTAAAACTAACACAAATTAGTTTTTAGTCACCATGCAATGTTTTATGAATGAAAGCTAACTACAGCTAGATTTCCATCATGGTGTAATGTGATTGATGACAGTGTGATTTTGTTAAATGAAAAACAACATTATGAAAATTAACACAGCTAGATTTCCATCATGGTGTAATGTGATTGATGACAATGTGATTTTGTTAGATGAAAAACTACATTATGAAAACTAACATAGCTAGATTTCTATCATGGTGTAATGTGATTGATGACAATGTGATTTTGTTAGATGAAAAACTACATTATGAAAACTAACATAGCTAGATTTCTATCATGGTGTAATGTGATTGATGACAATGTGATTTTGTTAGATAAAAAAATACATTATTAAAACTAACACGTATTAACTTTCATTCAATGTGCAACATTTTAAGAACGGAAGCTAACTTTAGCTAGATTTCCAGCACATTCATACACATACATTAATAATATAAGTCCCATGTCCAAAGTCAAATATGAATTTGGTGGTTTTATTGGAGTTGATATCTATCATTCTCTAATAATCCTTGGAAGTCTTATTGTTATCTCTTCATATATATTTTGTGTAATTTATATGTAAATTCCTTTTTGCTAGCATGCACAAGATGTAGGGTAACAATGTTTCGTGGCATACAAAAGGGCTACCCTATTGTTTTGAATTATTGCAACTATATTACTTTTTTGAACATACACTTCATATGGCTTAACCTTAATTACAAACTACAATTCAAATGTGTTACAGAAATTGGGAGGAGTTACAATGGAAAATATAATTTTGACTAGAGGAGACTATGTTGACCTCCTAATTAATGGTCAAGTTGTTGGACTAGGAAGGGTTGAATCTACAGAGACTACAACTCATTATGGTGGACAAAGGCTTAATGTAGGATATGTTATGGTTTTGATAATTGATGTCATTGAACCACATTTGATTGTGGAAGATGTTGATGAAGGGGACTTACATCCATGGAAGATCATATATTTGAGGCATAACAAAGGTAAATTAAAATCTTGAAGCACATGTTAAGTGTTTTTTATAGTACATTGCTTGTTTTTTTTGAGCAAATACTAAGTTTGTTTAATTTGCTGCGTAGATGCAAATGTCTCTTTTTCATTTTCTATTGGAGACAAGGTAGATCTTTTGCAATGTGGATTGAAGGTGGGTGAAGGCTCCATATTCAATACAAAGATTGGTCATAAGGTGCATGGAAAGATGGTGAAAAAGGGATCCATAGTGGTTAAAATTGAGAAAGTGTTAAAACATGATGCTCTTTTGCCACATCCAACGGGATTTGAGAATACACCAGGGGGTGCATTGGGATCTTATGAGATTTGTCCAGAATCAGATTTGGAACCTCATTGTCATGATCATTCAGTAAATAATCCCCAAGATAGGCTTACATTCACATGTAAAAAGGTTTCTATTACACATGAATGCACAGGAACAAGCATGCGCATTGCCAAAGGGATCATAGTTAATGTCCGTGAGGATGACATGGTTGAGGGTGAAATGTTAGGTGAAAAGGAAATTGATGTTTTTGTGGAAGACAGAGATAGAAATTGTGAAAGATGTAGGATTGGGGAAAAGTATATACATTGTTTGGTTAGATGGCCAATAAATATGTTGGTGGACAATGAATGTGAGATTTTAAGGGTGAATGAAAATTTCAAGGAGGCACCCAAGCAAATGGCAGTATGGGATCTTATAGAGGGCACAAGTCCCTTAAACACATGGGATGATGATATTTATAATGAAAAATATCCAAACTCAATTGATATGCACGCAATGAGGCCATATAAAAGGATTAAATGAGTTGTGGCTACAAAAAAAGTTGAAAACTTTCAAATACAAAGAGATGAAGAGAAAGAAATCTGACTTTTGGCAACGGATGAATGTTGCAAACAAGATTGTCTTTAACATGTGGATAGGAAAGCCATTACAACTGCTAGAAGGGGTATGAAACTCTTTAAAAAAAATGACATTAGGGAATTTGTCTTGAATTCACTCCTTTCCAACACAATCATGTCAAAGAGCCATGGCCATGGCCTACCTCCTACTATTAGGAAAGCAAAGGACATGAGGTTTAATGGAGATATTATTTGTAAGAAAGCATGGTACAAGATACATAATATTCCTCAAAGCACCTTCTATACTTACTAACATAATTTCCAACAAGGACATGTCAAAGGAATTCATGGTAACACCAACAAATGCAAACCACGTGCACATACTGTGGCAGCCATAGAAATATTACACAAAATTGTAATGGATAATTCAGACTTTTCACCGAACCAAACATGACGAGTTGAAGAAGATGGAACATTTGCTCCTTTGAGATTGTTGCCATTAACATACACCCAAAGTTCTTTGTTAAAAGAGATCAACGAGGCTCTTCAAGAGCTAAATTTTCCATCAATATCACAACCAACAATGAGCAAGATTTGGAATATTCATTTTCCAGATGTGACATTCTCAAAGAACACTAACTTCAATAAATGTAGTGAATGTATCGTGTTGAAAGCACAGATGAAGATAGTGACTACAAAAGAGCTGGAAGGAAAGGCATGAGCTAGACTGAAGAAACATAACAAGATTGTTATGTGTGGAAGATATTGCTACTATGCCCACAGAATTATGTTAGAGTGGTATCCAAAGGAATACTTGAGCATTATCCATGATAAAATGGACAAAACAAAGACTTCAATCCCAAGATTACATGTCAAATCAAAATCTGTTGCAGGAACAAACTTGGGTTTGTCGTTGACAGGTATGCTAACACATGGGCATAGCACAAAAGGTTTTGGTCATTTTTCCCTTCCATTTGTACACATGGGATCACAATTTACCATTACATCTCTTTCAAAGTGCTTGAGGGACCTTGAAGACCCACACCTTGATATGTATGGTGATTTGCTTTATAAGAGTGGAAGTTCAAGAAACACAATATCAAATTAGATAATACCATTCAAATTTTAACTTTTCAATTTGTCTTTTAGATCAACACAACATCTCACTATATCAAATGTGCATAATTATATTCATTAATGCATGTACAAAATCATTTCCTTATTTATTATTAGCTTTTGCTCAATCTCTTCAATACTACTTTGAGCTTTTCATTTTGTTCCCTTGATGATTGGCGGAGTGTTGACTTGAAACGTAGGGACGTTTCAATACACACAATTTAATTCCATAAACTCTCTTTGTCATTATGATTAACTATAGAAATCTTCATCCTGAAGCTGTACTTGATATGCTTGAGAAAATATAAGGAGATTAGGTGGAGATGATTCGTGAATATAATTTTTCTTTTTGAATGACTAATTAATATACATGAAGAAAAAGTTGTCAATGTTTGTATTATATCAAATATTCTCTTCAAGCTACCTTTTGAGGAATTTTATATTATTTGCTACATATATGAAAATTTTGGTTCAACTTCAATGTTAATTCATGTGATGATACTTTATGCGAATGCACCTTAAAATATCTTATAGAGTTGCTTTGTGAATAAATGTAAGGCACTTGCAATAAGGTTTGAAGTGAGTTTTTCCTATTATTTGTTATTATAATTGATATAAATTTAATTGTACTACTATGTTGCATTCAAATTCATAATTATATTTTCTTGTGTAGACTTTAAAGTGGTGCCAACTTTGTAGTAGTATATTAACTTATACTCAATAAATACAGTACTAACATTTTGAGCGTGCAGATTTTATCAGTTTGTCATCATTGTGATTGATTTTCTGGATTAAACTGTGTGAATGTTTTTTAGACCAACGTTTTGAGTGGACACTCCACCCATGTTTGTTACGGGAACCATGAAAAATCATTGTGGATTCAAAATATTTCACATAACTTAATCCAGAAAATCAATCATTAAGTGATAACATCATGTTAACTTTAATTCATGTTAAACATTATCATCAAAGACATTGCATCATAAAGACAATTTAATCCATGTGAGATTTAATGCTGATCGTAATGCACTGCATGTAATATAAGTATTATGGATGGAGAATTTGATAATGTGACGGATGAACTGGTATATGTTAGACCCAGGTCCAACAAGCTAAAGCCAAGATTCAATCCTATGATTGAATTTGAGAAATTAAAGGTGTTGGTAGTTAGATCATGAACTAAGGATGAAGGAGAGACGATTTGGATGGC